>JBBIGA010000016.1:19217111-19228977 GCA_037576975.1 Alestes dentex | reverse complement strand
GCCACAAACAGGGAGACAGAGAGAAGAGGGAAGGCTGCGCCCTCTCGTGGTCACAGTCCCGGCTCCGCCGCGCCCCTTAGGATTCTAATCCTAAAACATAATCTCTCTCTCTCTTTCTCTCTCTCTCTCTCTCTCTCTCTCTCTCTCGCGTTCTCCTTCTCTCTCCCCCACTCTTTCCCTCTTTCTTTCGCCTCTCCTTCTTCACCTCTCTTTCCCTCTCTGCCTCTCTCCCTTCTTTTCTTTTCACTTCCTTACTCTCGCTTTCTCCCAATACCCTTCTCTTTCCCTCTCTCTCTCACCCTCTCTCCCTCTGCTTCTCCCTCTTTCTCTCCGAACACATGCTTCAGATCAGTCTCCCCCCTGTTTCTCAGCCAGTGCTTTCTAAGTACACAGAGTAAATAGGAAAAAAAGTAGGTCAAAGTTCACTTTTCATTCTTTTCGCTGTCAATCAATTGGATAACCAGGCTAGTGATCGTTCTCGTTTTCTTCTCTTAAACCCTCTCACACACACACACGCTTTCTCCGAAGAGGACAGTCCCTTCAGCCTTGGAAACCCTCCAGTCTGGGACATCACCCACCAGGTACCGACTTAGTCTTACTTTGCTGGATAAAGTCTGCAGCCCACTTCATTGTATTTTAATGTTCATTATATAGATTTTAAAAGGATAAAAGGGTGTTTTAGCCAGAGCCACAAAGCCCCAAACACCAAACCCAAATGTAGCAGAACAGTCCACATGTTTGGTGTCTGGAGTTTGCTCCTTTTCTTTTGCACTGGAGTTTGCACAATGCTAACAACCTCATACCTAAATCATGACACATACACACACACCTGAAACAGTGTGGAGTTGTTGAGTAATTTGTATACCAACTTATATTGTGTCTAACACTTTATGACGCTGTTATCTGTACACATGGACTAAAGTTTTTGCATAACAAAATACATTCACAGACAACTGAAAGCCTGAAATTTGCCTGAAACATTACAAAAATGGACAGAAGTGCGGAAGAAAGTCAGATTAGGCCATGGCACAGAAATGTGTGCATAGAAATACAGTGAACTTCATTGTTAACCTGCAGAAACAGACCAGCAGTCCAGTGACATGATCTTGTACATTTACATGTACATACCAAAATATTCAAAAATACCACAAAAAATGTTTTACATGATTCAAGATTTTTATTACTTGTCACATACATTGTTACACATGTGAAACATGCAATGAAATGTATTCCTGAAACACCACTGAAAAAACACAACAGCCTAGAAAATAGAATTGAAATCAAGATACTAGAAAATAACAAATCAACCAATGTCATCATAAAAACATGTAGACTATAATGGTCCTTATAAACAGTGTACCCTATAAAATATATGGGAAGACATTGTGCAAATAGCAATGTTTTATAAGACATTTCTGACTAATGATAGTCTTGAGAATTTACTATTTTGAAATGAAAAGAAGATTATGTGCAAGTGTAGACACAAGCATTAAAAAACTGGAACATATATGTAGTGTAACAATGTTGTTAACATGAGATAACATGGATATAAAAAGTATAAATGAAAATTGTACAGTGTTACAGAATTGCAGTGTAGTATACAGATAAGTGAGTGCTAATGAAAGTATGGCATATCCTGGTTGAGGAAGCTTTTGACCTTAGGTTAAAAGCTCCTTTTGGAGTGTGAAGATCTTGACTGCTTTAGTCTTTTCCACACAGTGCTGTCAGGTGGCATGCTGCTGATAGCCATACCATTTATGAGTGGACTTTGGATTTTTGCTCTTCTGTTTAAGTGAACAGAACCATGTCAGAGAGCCCTGTTTTGGTTTAAAGGGCACAAATCATGGAAAACCTCATTTTTCCAAAAGGATTTGAAATAGTATGTAAACACTGTTATAGTTTCAAAATGTTCTATTCATTCCAATAAGTTCAGACCATCCACATAAGGAACTAAGCGAAGAACAGGCCATTCCATTATTTTGTTTGATATCAAAAATTAACACAGAACGTAATTTCCATAGAACATCCTATTCATCCTATAATTACCTTATCCATTCATACTCAAGCTATAAGGAGTGTTGTAGCCCGGAGGTCTTTGTGAATGAGACACAATACCGGATGACCAGTGAGAACAGAGCTCATTTGCATACACAGAACAATCTGGTTTCAGCTCTTAATGGGACAAAGGTTGGAAAACAGTCATATGAATTCTGTTTTCGAGACATAAAATCACATAAATATTAGGTTAAGTTCAGCTCAATGGGGAATGTAAAGAAGTATGAGAAATAAAGGTTATAAAGTGCTAGAGGTAGCCATGTGTCCCACATATTGCCACTCAGGCTGCAGCACATGAGCTTAACTAATAAGATTTGCTTTTGTCCATTGAAACTTGGTGTTACATAAAGTAAAGCCGCTCTGGTGCTTGCACTACAACCGATTTATCCCTCACCTCTCATGGGAACCGGTAGATTACAAAAGAATGAGAACAAAAATTCATACCCAGTTGAATTAGGGTAAGATGGGGCAAAATCCAAGGGGGGATTTGTGTCCGCCCCAAAGTAACATCCTTACTCCTCAGTAACAGTGTTTTATGTGTTTTCATTAGGAATCTTAGACAACATATAAACAACGAAAGAAGCATAATAAACACAAATTACAACACATCTTTACAAAAGTAATTGTCTATTACTTTACATCTTTAGAGGGCAGCAGTGCGCCATGTTTGTTTAATTGAATGTCCGTCTTCAATGGGAAACTCTAATCTGTCTCTGCTAACACTTGCCTTTAAAGCCCAAACTACTGAGAAATTGTTTGACAAGGCTGATTCACTTTCCTAGTTCCAGTATGTTAAAAACTGAGTTTTTCTGTTGTTAAGTGTAAGGTAAAGAGTCCAGCTGTCATACGTAAACACAGCACACAGTTTGAACAGCATGAAATTCTTCTCTGCATTTAACCCATTCACCCAAGAGATGCTTTGCTCAAGGTACCTCAGTGGCACCACTAGCAGTCCTGGGATTCAAACCCACAGCCTTCTGATTGCAGGGCCAACTTACTAACCACTAGGCCACAGTTACAGTAGGGATGTAATGACACAGCCAACTGAAAACAATTCAATACTGAATGAAGAAAAATTACTATATTCACTTTTTGCTAATAAACAGAGAGCTGGAAGGCAGAAGGTGTGGTTAAGGTTACATATGACATGAATGTGCTGGACTGGGTTGTTGATTGCTACTGGAGCAATGCATTTACATTAAATATTATAATTAATAGAATAGTCATCTTCCACAATGCATTGATACATTTTCACACTGTGAAATCATGATCTTTCAATGTATTGTTATGCCCCCACTTATTAATGAATTTTTTACTGTTCCAGGTGAGGATAAACTCAGCAAGTACATGACCTCTGAGTGCACCAAAATACAATGGTATGTTGAAGTGTTCATTGCTATTCATGGAATTTTAAATGTTTTATGACTTTGCTTTGGTAATGTTAGTTAGCGGGGTAGCTCGTCTAGTCTGAGCTAGTCTTTCACATTACTGTCACCCAGACATAAATGATCATTCATTTTTAAAAAAAATGGTCACCACAAGATACTGAAATAACAATTATTCTGCTTGCAGAAAATACTCTTACACCCCCCAGTGATTTTGCTCTTTGCTGCTGTGTGGACCCAAGTTCCTCTCAGTAGTGCAAACAAGATTCTGGTGTACCCAGTAGATGGCAGCCATTGGCTTAACATGAATATTGTGCTGAAGGAGCTCCACCAGCGAGGTCACACGCTGACTGTGGTCCGTTCTTCCACCAGCTGGTATGTCCCTGAGAACACTTCTCACTACACTTCGCTTACCATTCCTGCCACCCAAGCTAGTCACCTGGAGAACCCTGAATTCATGGCATCCTTCCTAAAAAGGAACATTGACATACGGAGAGGCAAAGGGTCCATTCTTTCCTTCATTGCTCTCCAGCAAGAGACTATTAAGTTGCTGGAGGAAGCTCATAGGGCAAGTGCTGAAATGGTGGGGTCAATCTTGGAGGATGAAAGACTTGTGAAGAAACTCAGAGACACCAAGTACGACATGCTTCTGACAGATCCAGGCTTTGGTGGCGGAGTTGTGTTGGGCACATACTTGAATCTACCAATCGTGCTTAACGTTCGATGGATAACAAATGCAGAGGGACACTTTGCAATTGCGCCATCCCCACTTTCATATATTCCAACAATTGGATCAGAAGTCACAGACAAAATGACTTTCAAGAACCGACTGAAGAACCTCTTACATTATGGGATTGGCCAGTACATTGACCACATCACCACTAGACCACTTTATCAGGAAGTCATCAGCAAGTTTATAAATCCAGATGTAAATATCTACTCCCTCATTCAGGGGGCTGACCTGTGGCTCATGCGAGTTGACTTTGTGTTTGAATTCCCTCGGCCCACGATGCCAAATGTGGTCTACATGGGAGGGTTCCAGTGCAAGCCTTCCAAGCCTTTGCCTGCTGAGCTGGAAAGGTTTGTGCAGAGCTCAGGGGAACATGGCGTAATAGTCATGTCTTTGGGCACTCTGCTTGGAAGCCTTGGACCTGAGATATCCGAAATCATTGCTTCTGCTTTCGCTCGGCTACCTCAGAAGGTGGTGTGGAGGAACTTGGGGCCGAAGCCTTCCATGGCTGGCAACAACACACTGATAGTAGACTGGCTACCCCAGAATGACCTTCTGGGTCACCCAAAAACCAAAGCTTTTGTTACACACGGGGGCACCAATGGTATCTACGAGGCCATCTACCATGGTGTCCCAGTCCTGGGGATACCACTCATCTTTGACCAGTTTGACAACATGGTGCGCCTTCAAGCCAGAGGGGTTGCCAAAGTCTTAGAGGTTACAGCCTTGGATGTGGATACCCTAACACAAGCCTTGAAGGACATCTTGGATGACAAAAAAACCTACAAAAAGAACATGCGTAAGATGTCACAGTTGCATCACGACACACCCCTCAAACCAATGGACACTGCCATCTTCTGGTTGGAATACGTCATGAGGCATAAAGGTGCAGCACACCTGCGTACCGAGTCTTACAAGTTGCCCTGGTATAAATACCACAATGTGGACGTGTTAGCACTGTTGCTGGGTGTTGTTATGGCCTTGTGCCTGCTTTTTGCACTGGTCTGCAGGTTTCTGATCAAACTGTTGAAAAGAAAGGCAAAAGTAAAGGAGCAATAAAAAAAAATCTCAACACTTCTGATTCGCAGAACATACCATTGCCAGTACAATAATATATAATCACTTTCATTGAGCAATATGGAAAATCAAGGCACAACTGAATGGATTATGGTCATTGCTACACATTGCTGCCACAAATGAGTTTCCAGTACCAACTGTTTGTGAACAATTCAGCCAAAAGCAAATCCCTTAGACAGTGGGACCTGTAAGTTTAGTAAATCAATGCAGATTCTACATTGTTTGAGCTTTTCTAACCTAAGTGCATAAAATTATATGTATCAAAAATTAGTTTCAAATATGAAACAAGGTTTGCATTTATTTTTGACCATGAGATAGAAGAGCAGTATGATAAAAGTGAAATATATTTTATTTACATGACATACATAGCACATTCTTGATCAATCATTTACTGACCACAAATTGTACTGTTTTTAATTTCTCTGGGACATTCATTGTTTCCCTTTGGGGGTTTAGTCATAACACTGTTAAAACCAGGCTAGTTCTCAGTGGTTTACCAGCTTCAGTATGTTAACAGCCACCAAGAGGGTGATTAGAATAATACGGTTAATTCTGTGATTTATCCTCAGTTACCAAATAAACAATTATGAAAAACAAGTTGCTTTTATGGTCTTCGGGGTGAATTTCGAAACACGCACATTCAGGTTCTGTCAAATTTCATAGATGATCCTTTCAACTCTGATCAAAAGCATGTTCTGCAAATTAAATATCCATGTTAGATTTCACCTTGTGCCAGGAAGCTCCCCGGTCTCCTAGATTTTTGTTTTCCAGGCAAAAGAAACCTCAGTGGACTTTATTAAATTATGTTTTTTTTATTGATCTGTACACTGAATTGATCAGTCAACTATTATGCATATAATTGGATCACTGAACACAACCGGCGCCACGGGAACCAAAAATAAAATGATTTAGAAACCAAACAGTCATAACAACACTTTGTAGACGCTGCTTTATTTCTCCTATGTTTTCGGAATGGTGTATACAACTGACTAGGCTTACAGGAGGTGAAATACTCGAGTACAAAACAAAGTGCTCTGTCTCCGTCTGCTCTGCTGATAAGAGAATGCTGTCTCTCCAAAAAAAAGTAGCACTCTCAAACGCTTTCTCTATGAAAACCAAAGTAGAAAAGAAGGTTAGAAACTTTGAGAAGATTTTAAATCAACCACACACAGCTCTTTTTTCCACTGTGATGTTTGCAGGAATCAAAGTCATATACATGCAAGTTTCAAGGACAAACACTCAAAACACAACCAACGGAACATATAACCTATATAATAGATACCAATTTTCGTAACTTTGTTTAATTCCATTAGGAAAACCTTACAAGAAAAACGTTTTTTTCTGCGTTCATAATGATGACAGCAGCAGCCTATTAACCAACAGCTGACAGAATTTCTGACAGTATTAAGCTATTTCACAACCAGTTTCATAAGTAAACTGGGGACAGAGAGCGCGCAGGTAAAGAGAAAAAGATAAGAGTGAGTGTGTGCACGTGTGTGTGCGTGCATGTTTGGGAGTTGCTTTGGTATTTTCGAGCTATTTTCCTAAAGTGTTCTAAAGTCAGTCACATTTTACCCCTTTACTTAAGGTATTCTTCTGTTGCACTAATTTGCTCCAAAATGCCGACCAGTCGGTGCAAACGTCCTTTTACTTGAAGTAAAAGAGTTGAAGTTGAGCAGGCTTTTTTTGTTTAGAAGAAAACAGAAGGCCATTTTATATAAATGAAATTATACAAAGTAGAATGTCAATGTTTAAAATACAACAAATTGTCTTAAACTCAGGGCATCCAAAAAAAAATGTAAAAGTCTGAGCACCGCAGCAAGGCTGGAGGAGGGAGACGCAGGGCTTGCCTGTTGTATCAAAACACAGCCCGAAAAAAGCAGATTTATTGCAAATGCAAACATCCAGAAGCTTCACACTGCAGTAGCAGGAAACTGTACAACTATCAAATCAGGTTTCTGAGAATTGCGCAAAAAATCTTTTTGCATGAACTCTAACTGGATGCTGTCCATTCTCTAAGAGGCGTTTCCTTAGTAACTTAGATATCACTTCTAACTTGACCAAACAAATAATGAAACAAGATTCATTCTTTTAAAGCCCCCCTTGATTAGGCTTAGATTGTTTTGGACAAAGGCAAAGTCCACCCCATCTAACTGGAGAACTAATCTATGCATACTCCGCCCACAAATCCATCCTTTAATAGGTACATAGTCAACAAGCAAAATCACCCTAAACCCCCCCCACACACACACCCACACACCTGGTCTCTAAACTGGAGAGTGCTACAGATTGTCGTTAGGTTGAATTAGATTATTTACTTCAAGAGTAACTGCCAAAGAATATATCTCTGAACGGAGCATGGACAGAACAGTTCAAACCAATCTTAGTTCTGCATGAACCAGCATGCTGCCCAGCACAGAGTAACACCAAAAATTATAAAGTTATAAATTTAACTGAAGGCAAAAATATATGTACAATTTTGCACCTTCCTGGGACCAACTATGCCAGTTTTGCTCAAAAAAGCAAACAAAATCATAAAGGAAAATAAATCCAAATGTGAAAAGTGATCATCCTAGAGTGAATCTGAACCTTGGGTATGGCTGCTGTTCTGGGTTGGTACACATATATGTCAAACTCTTCATGGGGTTACACATTTTTTTTCTCTTCTAGAATACTTCAAGCCTCTCAGGAAAAGAAAGAAAAGAAGTCGCACATGGATGCTTAAAGGAGATTATAAATACAACACTGATCAGAGAGCTGTTTCAGAATGAGCTGTAGCACGGCGTGCTGAAGTCCATAGGCAAGCCGGCTGCTGTGGGAGACAAGAAAACCTCTCCATCAAGCTTTTCTCCACCCACTCACACGCAACAAGTTCACAGTCATAAAAACCAATGTTTGTGCAACAATACTTGAAAGAAAAGTGTGGGAATTAACAAGTTTTTAAAAAGAAATCATTAGTGTTGCTTAACCGGCCAAAAAAGCCAAAAGAAACGAAATGCCTTCTGTTTGTCCCTCTACTTCCACTGATTATTTTAATTGTCACACCTTGGTTGTGATACATAAAAAAATAATAATAAAAATAAAAACTAGCGCAAACATTCCAGAACACTTAAAATCCCTTTCTCTACATTCACCATGGCCAGCGGCCTGAACCACACCTCTTCTCTTTCTCTCTCAGGAGTCACTTTAAGCCAAACTTCAGCACTCTTTTCCTAGTCCACCATTTCCACTGCAGTCCAGTTTCTGCCTGTATCACAGTCTTTTACATTAAGCTCTAGGTCTCAAAATCCTGCCCCAGTTAGACTCCGCCTCCACTAAGACGACACGGCCTCTCGGCTGCCTGACCCTGCCCCTCCTGCCATCAGGTTCCTCAGTAGCTTCCTCCGGCCAGCCTGGTAGTCTTCCTCATCAACGTTGACCAGCAGTTTTATGGCCTCGTGGCCGACAGCCTGTTTGAGCGAGTCCGTGATGAAGACACCCTTCAGCGCCTCCAGTAGAGAGCCGTTTATGTAGTCCCGCCAAAAGGCGTCCAGGTACGTCAGCTCCGAAAACTTGATGTCGCAGATGATGGAGCCAAGGTCGCGCGACTTCAGGATGGTGTTGGCCTGGTTAAAGCGCTCAAACTGCCTCTCGAGCGCCTCCTGCTTGTTAGAGAACACATTGCCCTGCAGAGCAGAATCGTGCTGGCAGTATTCGGCCCGTACGCGAAGGCGGATATCTGAGGGAGAGGTGATAAAGTGAGTTTTTGGTCTGGGTCAGGGTGAAATTAAGTATACATGTATCTACCTATAAGCAATAATATGTAGCACTTGGACCAGTAGAAACAACTAACTGCATTTACATTTTAAATGTCAGTTTAATAAACAATTAAAAACAACGACAAAAATAGTTTTTTGTGAAGTTTTTTGTGATTGTTTTATATTTGTTTTTATCATTTCAATGATTCATTTGCAGGGGGTCATTAGGAGGACAAGTTTCCCTTGGTAAAAATAAGAAAGGGAGGCAAACATATTATGAACAAACATCAATGTGGATTTTTATTGCTAATGCATAATTTCTCAAAGAATGCACTCTAATGTTCATATGCTGTCATTCCAGCACTCTTTAATGCTCTGCAGTGCTCATAGGACACATGGGGTCATTCAGACAGACATGCAATACCTAGTGTATTGGGGTTATGAAGGGGGCATGTGGCTTCTACAATGCTCTACAGCAATGTCTCTTAATCCTGCTCCAGGTGACCTGCAGCATTGTACAGTTTACCTGGTAGACAAACAGTTGATGAGCTGGATTAGGTGTGTGGAAGGAGCACTTAATACCATATAGTATTGTAGGTCACCAGTTGCAGTATCATGAAGCAGTCCATAATGTCCATAAGATACTCGCAGTCATTCTGACTACTGCAGTTTACTACAGTAAGTGCAGGGGGAGATATGGCTTGTGTTGTTTCACTATACTTCAAAGGTCCCATGACATGAAAATTTCACTTTGTGAGATTTTTTAACATTAATACGAGTTCCCCTAGCCTGCCTATGGTCCTGCAGTGGCTAGAAATTGCTTGAATAGAGGCTAGAATAGAGAGTGCTTTGGTCATCCTGCTCCGCAATTCAGAGAGCGACAGCTCAGATGGCCCGATCTGGATGTCGTCATGAGGGGAAAGGTTACCTACCCTCTCTCGTTCTTTGACCGCTCACAGAATTTCGCACCCCTCCCCTAAAAAGTTAGTTCCACCAACTGTCATGGCATGCAAATGGGCGAAGCATGCCAGTTACTCGGTGCTTAGATGTAAAAATGAGCACAAATGTAATTTTTTAGTTCCTTCACGCAAGCCTCTGAAGAACCGGTGGGTTAATTTTATTTTTTCTGGAAATGCGCCGACACGATCTAAAAATTTGTATGTCTGCACCAAACATTTCGCCAAAGACTTCCTCAACTTCCTCAACTTGGGGCAATACAGAGCTGCTTTTGCTGAACGGCTGAAAATTAAGTCTGGATCAGTACCAACTCTCCCTGGACAAGTAAGTCAACTTAACGCTATAATTTTGTTGCTTTGCTGGATATGGTTGCCTAGCTTTTTACTCTTAGAATGTGGCCGTACATTAGCTCTGCAACTAACAGCTAACAGTCCAGTTAGCAGGCTACTGTAAATGTAAAGGTAGATAGCATCAGGTGTGTGTGCGAATGGTGTGTGAATACACATTAACTCGAGTATTGTACTTTTTTGTTTTTTGGACAACCGTGCTGCTGTTAGTCTACGAGCCATTGCTATACACTGTAAACATGAGCGCATGGTACTGCAAGCTGGCCCCTCCTCCACCCTCCACCTTGCCTCGCCTCTCTTCTCCTCCTTATCATTTAAAGCTACAGACACAGAAACAGCGCGTCCTGGGGAAATCTCATTGTGGGACTGGCTCGAAGTAGCTGTAATTCTGCACCAAGGCTGAATTTTGGAAAGAGACTTCAGATACAGGATTAGGGGACCACTAAGACCTATATAAAAGCATAAAAAAATCAGCATGTCAAGTGACCTTTAAAAGTAGAGACGTAACACAGACGTAACATAGAGGAACTAGAGGAACTGAAGATGGCATGATCAAAGTGTGGGTGTTTTTAACCCAGGTTGCAACATGGAACAGCACCTTGGTAAAACCAAACTGTCCTAAATTGTTAAAAATTAGTCAGTGTATAAGTGGTCAGTGTAGAATTAATCATTACTTGTTCTATGAAAACACTTTCAGTACATCAAGCTGCATATATATCCATGTGCATTAGCATACCACAGGTTTGTTTTTCTCGGCAGTCGGCTGTGCTATGGGCTCTCTTCCTCTTCCTGTTCGGAGTGTGTGGTGCAGGTTTGGCGCGGGGCGGACACACCTGAGGCTCCGATGGGGCAGGGCAGCATATCACAGGCTGGGGCCCTTAAAGACAGAAGGACAGCTTAGTATATTGCACAGTGCCTACAGTTAAACTTTTTCCAATCTTTATTTTATCGGTCTGAGGTATTTCCAATGTCCTGCTCTACAATACAGAATTACCAGCAAATGCTTGAACTTTAAATCGTCGCTACCTCTGTAAATTAGGTGGTATAGTGTCTCTAGCAAAGCACTGAACAGAGTTAGCTAGCATTTAATCAGCAAAATTATAGAGAGCAAAAAGACCATTTTGAGGAAAACGTCTCAAAACAAAGAGACACAAACACCCCCTGCACTGTGAAATGTGTTAAGTTTACATAAATCATATCAACCAAAAAACAAGCTTGGATTTCTATTATGGTTCAAAATTCATAGTTACAACATGACAACTTTGAAGAAAACAATTTACAGTACAATTAACAACATTTACATACAAGTACATTCCCCCATTGAAATCATAAGGAGTGTTACAAATTGCACTGAGTAATAGTACAGGGCAATATAGGGCAGCCTATCAGACATACATTAGTCTTAGAGAGAAACAATAGCAAGCTATTAGCAAAATGCCTCAAAGCAATAATTCTGTAAAGCACTAATGTATGCTTATTTCTGTCATCACGGCTAAAAGGTAGCAGAACACACACACACACACACACACACACACACACACACACACACACACACACACACACACACACACACACACA
>JBBIGA010000016.1:19174795-19193956 GCA_037576975.1 Alestes dentex | reverse complement strand
CTTGACTTGGACTCGAGCACAAAGACTTGAGACTTGACTTGGACTTGGGAAAAATGACTTGTGAACATCTCTGCTCTCGACTGTACTAAAAAACGTATATAGCTATATTTTATATGGAAAAGTAGCTGAATTTACGTCAATATTTATGTGACAAAATTAGTAAATTATATTTTTCGTAATAATTTAGCACTAATATGCATGAAAAATTATCCATTGCCACGAAAAAAGCAACAAAAAAAATCGGGTGGGTTTCTGCGGGGGTTTCCGGGAACAATTATTAGTTAGGTTCTAAGAAAAACAACTGAGGCCGTGAACTCTGAACCGCGACTTCGCTGGGGAACACTGTATAGGTCACATGGTCACATTTTACATTTAAGAACAATGTGGTGGCGCTTATGTTTGCTAAACTATGCTAAGTTTCAACTGTTGTTATTCTTTTAAAATTCCACTGGCCTTTTAATATTCTGATGTTAACATTCAGGTAAAAAATAAGTTTAGTTGATTATTAATCTCAGACTACCAGTTGACAGTAAGAGGCCTCTCTTTTCAATATGTTGTGAAGAGACTTTGGAGAGATTTCACACCAGGATGTGAAATATCAATAATGTTTCTGGCATATACAGAAAACACAGCATTAAGTAATCATGCGTTTAGTTATTTATGCAATGGCTCTCCTATTCCTAACCTTGTTTTTGATAACAGAACTGCATTTTATCACTAGTAGCGAGAAACTGTCAAGCTTTTTTTTTTTTAAAGTAAAAAGTGTATACCAAAGCCTTTTTTCAGTCTTCCTTTTTTGGCTTCTCTCCTGTCTTACTTTCCATACCATATTCAAGGGATCAATAGTTTAAAGCATCATTCAAAGCAATCCCTTATCAAAGCATGCTAATGAAGAGCACAGTGGGGCCTGGCAACTGTTGGTCTACTGCTCTACTCAATCAAACAACGTGTGGAGGGAGGGTTAGCCACTGAGAGGGGGGGATCAAAGAAGGAAGCTTTCAAAGCACCTCTAAAGAGCAACGAATCAAAGCCGAGGGCAGGACAGAAGGCACAAGATTTTAAGGTTTATTCCTGATTAACTTGCCCAACATGTTAAAAGAATGGATCTGACTTAAGGTAACTGAGTGTGGCTGATAATGACCAGATAAAGATTTAATTTCAGGGCAAAAATATGTAACTACATAGCAAACGCGTGCCAAATATTGTTTAAGAATGTTGACTTTCGGCCTAAACTTGAATGCTCATGCTACTTTATTTAAGAATGTACTATTTTCATTCAGAACAGTCAACTAAATTGAAAAAAATGAATTTGTTTAACCGAATTTATTATTTATGATTATAGTTTTTATTCATTTATTTTTCCCAGTACTGGAAAAATACACACAGTCACTCAGTCACACAATCACACACAGTGTGACTGACATTGAAACTCCGGGGCCATATTTGCGGTGGCATCAAGCATGACTGTTAGGGTCTACTAACAATGCCGTGAAATTCACAATGGATAATCAGTAGAAAAGCTGCAAGGAGATTTTACCAACTTTAGACACTCCAAATCAAAGTTTTAGACTATATCCTGTATTCTGATGTATGGTGTTTATTTTACAATAGAGCTCATGAAAGGGTCTCATTATAAAAAACACGTCACCCAAATAACGCTACCGAGAAATGATGCACAGTGAAATAATGAAGGCAAGTATGGGCAGGCTAGAGTTATTCAAATGTGATCATTCTCACCACGTTCATATTTCTGGTGATGCATCCGTTTAAATATGTATGAACCATAATAACCATACATTGGCCGTCTTATCCGGACTAACGGAGTGGAACAACATAGTAAATGTCTGAAAACAGAGTCTGGCCGTGTTTGAGTGCACAATGACCTGTGTGTGGTCCTCAGTGCGTGAAGCTTTCCACCCAGCCCATCAAAGTCTCCGGGAGACAGCGAGTGGGTTGCTCCGAGGGCAAACCCCACCGAGGCCTTTCTCCAAAAAATCAGGCTCGAACACCACAGTGTACCAACAGCCCCACTCTCCAAACGAAACAAGACGCTGGTGATGGAAGCCTCAGCCAAACTACACATCCGCCGAGCAGAGCTCACACCAGCCGGCCCATAAAGCTCTGTTTGCCTTTAATGCAAGGTTGGAACTGTTAACAGATGGAGAAAAGAATAAGTGCAGGCTTAACGTCTTTGGTGGAACAGATCCATTACACAATAACGGTTAGGGAGAGAGAAAAAAAAAAGAAAAGCCGTTAGAGCTTTACTGTATCTTATTGAAGTTGTCATTCCTTATTGCAATTTAAAAAATTGTTAACAGCGTACAGAGATGACCAACATTTTCTTTCCCTCAGGCTTTCCTTTCAAGAGCACAGCAGACACTTAGCGAGTCTGCACAAACCTTCATTAGGGTGAAAGTATTTTATTTAACTCGGTCCCTTAATGTCACCATCACTCATAAGGAGACCGCAGCGTCTCTGAGATTTTTGGAGGCGCACTGGGGCTTGGGTTTACCTAAGCAGCCCTGCAGCGTGGTGTTAAGCTCTTTAGTGGTCAGGGTTAATAGGCTGGGGGGGGGGGGTCTGTCTCTCGTTCATGGAGGACTGCGCTCGTGGAGGCTGAAAGGGGGCATTGTGCTGCTGAGGGGAGGGTAGAGCAGAGCAGGCAAAGCTTCAGCTCCCCTCCACACAGCCTGCGGTTTGGGGGCCTGGCGCTGTGGTCTGGGCCTGGTCCCGCGCACTGTTACCATAGAGACAATACCTGGACTGCCTTGGAGAAGGACAGTGAGAAAAAGAGTGAAAGAAGGAGGGAGAGAGAGAAAGAAAAAGGAAGAAAGAGAGATAGAGACAGAGAGAGACAGAGAAGAGAGAGAGAAGGGGGATGCTCGTGCAGAGAAAGAGAGACAGGCAGAAAGAGAAGAGAGAAAGAGAAAGAGAGAGAGAGAGAGAGAGAGGGAGAGAGAGAGAGAGAGAGAGAGAGAGAGAGAGAGAGAGAGAGTAGAAGGGAGGGGGGTTAAAAGAGGAAATGAAATTGCCCTTGAAGGGTTAAACTCTATTAGGGAATACCGGGGGTCTCTTGACAGTTTCTGTCCATTTATTAAATTAGTTGCGGTCCATTTAAATACACGCCGGACATTTAAATAGTAAAAGGCTTTAAACTGGTTCAGTTTCAAGAGTAGAGGGAACCCAGAGAAGTGTGTGTTGGGGTTGGCACACTAATACACTAACACACATAACACACACACAGAGGACAGTGGGATTTAGCGCTCAGATCCAAAACTGCATTGTAGACCGCGTTCAAGATTTTTTTTTTTTTCGTAATGTTCGAACACACACACACACACACACACACACGTGTGTGTGTGTGTGTGTGTGTGTGTGTTCGAACATTACGGAAAAAACACAATGTTTCAGATGTGTGTGTCAGTGCTATATTATGATTAATAGATGAATACCACCTTTATTAGAGAAATACAATGTGTTTATTTCACGTGTACGTTTAAAATAGTGTTCAAAACGTGCAAATGAAATGTTGAAGCAGACCCCGGTTGCTTCTCAAAAAAACACAATACGTTACAGACATTAGGCTATTTGGCATGAAGGAAGGTGATTTAAATTAAAATGACAAATTTTAAATAGGGCTGTCGACGCTTAAAATATTTGTTCGCGATTAATCGCATTAGTTAATACAGATTGATCGTTTGCTTGTCGCTAATTTCAAATATGACAGCCAAATATTTAGTTGTATTTAAATGAAACGCAAATTAAGACCAAATCCGAAAAATAAGCTCCATCAGAATGTGCTTATTACTTTCATTAATCAGTCATGTACCAGATGACCAATGACGTGAAAGCAGAGAGGAATGTGAAAATGAAACAGTTTCCAGTGACAAGATCTACAACAGCGGCTTTTATAGAGACTTGCTGCGCATGAGCATGTAGTTCACCTGGCTCACCGTACCCAGTACCAGGAGGATTCCGCTACCTGACCTGTGTTCACCATCCGGTTTGTGGATCTCTACTAATTCTGATGTCTTTGACTTTCTTGCACATCTAACTGATCCGGCAGAGTTCCTGATTTGCTATATGAACTTTCCTTTTGTAACCTTTGTCTGTATTTCCCCACCACTGTTCTGATTAAAACATATTAAGTTATTGCTTGTGCCAGCAGCAAACATGACAATATGATTCAAATGCTATCTAGCTTTACTATTTTCAAATACATATTGTAGACCATCCAAATATACATTCCAAGGTAACGCTGTAAGAGGGTGGTGGTAGCTCAGTGGGTTGGATATTTGCCTCTAGAGCAAGAGGTCATGGGTTTGAATCCTACCTTCAGCATGCCCACACTGGGTTCCTGAGCAAGACCCTCAACACCAAGTTGCTACAGGGAGACTGTCCCCTGTAGTTAGGGAATAGAAGTCGCTTTGCTTATAAGCGTCTGCTAAATGCCGTAAATGGAAAGAAACTGGACACACAAAGACTTATTACACTTTCTTCAAAATGATTATTACATTAACGCTAGGATGGCAGATTAAAGAAATGAATCTAATGTATATTCTCATGACAGAACTGTGACTCATGACTGAATAATCTAGCTCGACCACACCAGTAAGCGATCTGGATGAGAATATACACATGCTCAAGCTGTATTATTTAAAATGTTGTTAATGTTATGAAATTTACTCTCAGGATTTCCATCCTAGAGCTGGGCGATATAACAAAATGTGCTGTAATGGTGGTATGTTACAATATGCTTTTCTGAGCTTGTCAAAAATATTGTCAGTAACATTTTGATCTACATTTGAGTTACTTCTAGAAGTCATTCTGAGTGTACCCTTGACTACTACTGAGCAATACAGAAGGTGAAAAGAAGAAAAAAATTGCAACTGGAAAATGTGTAAACCAAAGTGTAATAAATACAGTGCTACTATAATGTTACTGTGCAATAAACAGAAAAGCAATGAGAGATTATTATTGATTAATATGTGAGTCTTTTGTGATTGTACAGTCCACTATCAATTATCACCTAACTGATATTTCTTGTCAGATAAAAATCCAATCTGAATGATGAGGGAGAAAGTGTCGCAGCACAGATACCAAACTAGTTATAGTCAAATAGCAGAACAGAACTACAACCAACAGGCTAGTACCCAGGCTAGGAAGCCTTCTGACTGGTCCCCGGTGAAAGTTCATATGTGATGCACAAAGCAGATATATGAGTTCCTTGAGAAGCCTGACTATTGGAAGTCTCAGTCCAAAGCCTGTCCCAAAGCTCAAAGATAATAATGACGATAACTAGTAGGATGAGGATAGTCAACGGTGATGCAGCTCTGATGATAACAAAAGTGTGATGATGATAATGTTCCAAATGACTATTGATGTCCACAGTGGGTTGAGTATTATGTCCAGCTCTCCTCTTCATTAAAATAATGTAGGTTGTGATGGTGACAGCACAGATGATGGTGTGCATATAAACATTTCAAAGGTGAAAGAAGCTGGTGTCTCGAGGGTCTGAGTGTCATTGGAGTCATGGCACCGGAAACGGCCATCCGCATCCACTGAAGCTCCTTTGAATGTTATGGCCACTTTGGTTTTCTGCAAATAAACAGATAGATATGATGAAAATGTTTAAAGTGTAATAAACTCTATTAATGTGTGACTCTAAAAAGGCAGGAACAAGTACTAACCAGGAGAACATCCTGAACTGAAGACTCCGGCAGAACTGAGCCTCGCTGATGGATGATCCGATGCGCTGAATAGACAGAGGACGTTTTGATGAAAATGAAATCAGAATGGAACCAGCTGTTTCCAAAAGCTTTGAAATCCTAATGAGAGTTTTACCTTGATGCATGCCACAGCAGTGGCATGGGCGAAATACTGGGGAGGCAGCTGTAAATGCAACAAAAGAGTGGTTCAAAAACACAAACTACAGTATGTCATTTTACACTGAAATCATGCCCTCAGTCTAGTGATTTAGACTTACCTCCGGTGAGAGCACATTATAGAACTCGTTGATGAGCTGCCACCAGTGCTCGCTCTCCAGTCCACTGTAGGTGGCCTTGTGCTGGAGCTTCACCTCCACCATCTGTAGGAATCATGTGGGAAAAGTTAATCAACTTTATTGTTAAGGTAGAAAAGATCGATCCACAACGGTGTATAATCAAAATAAAATCTGAAAGGAACCTTTGTGTTCTTAGACAACCACTGTATGTATGAGGATGCAAACACCTTCTTGGTTTGGTCCACCTCTCTGTAGTACTGCTGCAAGTAAAAATGAAAGAAAAAATAATGTTTCAGAAAGGCTCCGGAAAACTACAAAACCAAAAATCGCTAAATGTCATTTAAATAATGAGTCCAAGAGCTGATTCTTGCCCAGATCCTCATCAGTGGTCCACAAGAAGAGTGCAGACCAATTGGCAGTTGCAGGAAAAACAATAAATGGAAATATGATTTATTTTAGGGCAGGAATACTTCTGTTTTAGATCTGGAATATTTCTCAGGTCAAAACAGGTCTTCATTTGAGAAAAGATTACCTCTGGGATGGGGACACAGAAAGAGGGATACATGTCCTGTTCGTGATCCTCCAATCCTAAGGAAATACGAAAATATTAAATGATAATATTACATTTTAAATGTTACAATTCTGAAAAGGTTGTTCAACATGAACAGTGGAGGTGTGAACCTTCACTGGTCTCACGATTCGATTCGATTACGATTATCATGTCAACAATTCGATTTGATTCGATATCTCGATGCATCACGATGCATCCCATCAGTTTTCTACATTACTTCACATTGTTATGTTTTCAAATACAAGCAGTGAGATGTAAGCTCCCATTTTTATTCAACAAAACTGGAAAATGTAAACAAAATAAAATCTATAACATAAAATAACAGCTCTGGACACAGGGCACTTCCTGAAACATTACAAAGATTAGTCAATGTTCAGCATTTGGGACATTTGAATATAAACACCAGGTGAACAAAATGCTCTGGTTTGAGACTGGACATTTCTGCAGTGACCACATCTCTGGCTGAGGGGGAAACCTTTTTTGTGTGACATGCTTTACACACCACATGTGCCTTGTCCAATTCATGCTTCCCAATCTGCTCATAAAATCCAAAATGTGTCCAGATATCAGCTTTTAAAATGTTTGGAGCGTTTTTAATCTCTCAGCCTCCCTCCGCCATTTCTGGCTGGCGCGCATGTGGTGAGTAATGTCAGTGAGTTGAGAGTTACCGCTACCTGGAGCAGTGCTGTACTCAGATCAGGCAGCCACAGTCACTACCAGGACTACTTTTTAACTAGATTTTTTAAGCCGTCACCAGAAAATCAAGCAATGTCATTCTGATATAATCGGTTATGTTCTGCTACTGCATCAATCCAGAATCGTCCACATCTGCATCGCGATGCATCGATTATGTGATTAATTTCAACATCCCTAATGAACAGTAAATGCAGTTGTCATGAATGAAAGTAAGATAAAACAGGGGTCCCTAACCACCGGACCATGGCTCATTTCTTACTGGGTTGCACAGAAAGAATAAAAACTCTGAATTTTATTTACATTACTCTTACATTACATTAACAGGATTAAAAAAGCATTTATTATTTATGAATATAAAGTAAAAAAAACAACAACAACAGAAAAGTGTCTTTTTGTTCACGTAATTGCGTTTACATTATCTATGTAATAAATAAATTATATATAATTTACTTAATTGTGTTTTGTTATGCCCCTCCCCCATTCCTTGCTTAGTTGTTAAGGTGGCAACCGGTTACCATGGCAAAGCAATCTATATCTTAGCTATTGGCTAAGTATGCTAACATTACTTGCTTCCCTGAAGAGAAATGTTATCTCAAAAATAAACATCAGTATCAATTTATCACACAATTACACAGATTACAGCCTCTTTTCTAAAGACATTAAGGCTGTTAGCTTGTCTTAAACTGGAACAATGAATGTAAACATTTTGTCTCCATGATTTTATTTTAATAAAACAGGAAAATGTTTCAGCACTACTGAAAAATAGAAATGCTTTAAATGTTGTTTTTTAATCAACAGCAGCTACCTGTCGTCAATTATAAATCTTTTATAGTAGTTAATAATGATTGAGAAGTGAAATAAGGCGAGCGCCCCCTCCGGTCAGTGCTGGGCGTATCTGCTTTAACGGTGCCTGTGATGATCCTCTCACCAGGGTCGGAGAGGATCGCAGCGGTCTCTGTGGCGGGCTGCTGCTCCAGGAGCCCCCTCCACCTGTAAAAGAGAAAATAAGAAGTTAAAGCAACCGCCGAGACGCCCGCAGCGCAGAGCAGGGCCGGACGCAACGCAAAGCCCATGTTTATTCGCAAACAAGAGGGAGCGCCAGAGAAAGCGTGCAGATCGGGTGGGTGTCGGTGAACGACTGATATTGGTGAAGAAAAAACACTCTTTCACCCTGGAAACGCGAATTCAACTCAAAACACGTTTAACTGTGAAACCACGCAGCCGCTCTTGCCATGGTGAAAGCCTTAATGCCTGACAGTATTCAGACGCACATTTTCAATTAAATGAGTGTTTTTTGGTTTAAATCAATGTTTTAGTTTAAATCAGTGTATTTAGTTAGGGCCTTTTTAGTTTAAATTCGTGTGTTTTAGTTTAAATTCAGGGGCCGAGGTACAAGAATGGAGACACCAGTGTTTCTCCAAAAAACATGTACACCCAGATATTTAATTGTTATTGGTTAGTTTAATAATTACTGATTTAATTTTTTTTTTGTTTGATTAGATAGAGAGATAAATAGATTAACAGATTTAACGTAATGTGTTTTTGGCAGTTTAATGATGAACCTTTTAACTTTTGAAAAACTTTTGAAAGTTTCTATGTCAAAAAGGCCAATGAGCACCCACAGCTAACAACATTAAAGTGAAATCTATATATATATGTGTGTGTGTGTGTGTGTGTGTGTGTGTGTGTGTTATTTTGATAACAGAATTATTCTCTTAGTGGATATAATTTTCATTTTTTTCCAATGTCAGCAGCAGTGTAGCTCACAGTATGTTTCAGAATCAACATAAACAGGAGTTTTCTCTCACAGAGAAAAAACACACCGTCCCAGGTAAAGACTGAACAAGGTTTATAGACGGGCTTGGTATCCATGGCAATGATGAAAATGAACCAATCAAATCTGTTGATATTTATTGTGTTAAAATGTTTTTGACTGTTTAACTCTGACAGTTCTAAGTAATTTTAAAAGGGCAGAGGCTGTCAGAGGAGTGTTGAGGAAGTACTGGAGTTTGGCCTAAACCTTAATGCCTGCGTTTTACTTAGTAATAAAACATGAATGAAAAATGATATGGTGATATAAATGTAGACGATGTTTGAAAAAGAAATCATGAATACAGTGCAGGCTGTGTATTGAGCTTTAACCCATTGTTATCTCTATCATGTTCATCATCATCTTCATCCTTTGTTCTTTAGTCTTTATCTTTATAGGCAACTCCTTATCTTCATCATCTTACCACCATCATTATCATCACTATCATCTTCATTCTCATCATCATTATCATCACTATAATCCTTCCTGTCTTCATCATCCTCATTGCCGTCATCATATTCTCTTCTTTATCATCATCTTAGTCCTCATTTTCATTATAATCCTCATCAACTTAATTCTCATCTCATTATCATTTTCATCTTCATCACATCTGTACGTCCTCTTCATCATCACATTCATCCATGTCTTTATTCTTATCCTCACCATCTTCTTTCCCAATATCCATTCTAACCCCATTCTGTGCAATACCACCAAATAACTGCAGAGCTCATTTCTACCCATGTTTAGCATCTTTAACTTCATTCTCATCATCCTCATCTTCATCAAGCCCATGATCATCATCATCCCCATTCTCATCTGGCTCATCACCTTCCTCATCTTAATTATCACTGCATTTTCATCATCATCAACATACTACCATCACCTTAATTCTCATGTATTTATGATGTGCACATTAACTTCTACCTCATTCTTGATCCATTCCAACCATTGTTCCTCATTGCAACCCAATTCAGAGACACCAAGTCACATTTTATTAAATGGTTGATTTTCATTTGTTATGATTTGCTAATCTCAAAACATAGATAACAAGAGATGTAAAAGTTATACTAGATCCCTACGCACCCAGCACCAAACACATTCAGGATATCACCGTAAGATACTTACAAGACCTACAGCACTCTCACACACTCAGGTCAGCACTTAGAAGATGTGTAGATAGCAGGGCCGGCGTCAGAGCAGATCTACCGGGCTGGCATGTAACTGACTATGGGGGGGGGCACTATCGATCGTGAACTATATTCATATGAGCCACACTAGAGTGTCTAGGGGGGGCGTGGCGACTCACTAGGGGGGCAATGCCTTCGAATGCCCCCCCCCCTTGACGCCGGCACTGGTAGATAGATGGATAGATGGATGAATAGATAGGTAGATAAATAGATAGATAGATGGATAGATGGATAGATGGATGGATAGATGGATAGATAGATAGATAAATAGATATACAGATACAGATGGATAGATATATACATCACACACATACATTTGGAAGAATTTACAAAATGGAAACACACACATACACACACACAGAATCAGCACCATAAGAATATCGGTTCAGATCACACACACTTGCAGATGAATGTCACTGTTACAGCAGCAACCCCCAACCCCCTTTCCCGTCTGAAGTGTGTGGGTGTGTGTTTGTGTGTGTGTTATGTATGAGGGGGAGGAGTCAGGCAGTAAAATTAGATGAATTTGACCCTTTAATTTGAATTTGACCCCGTCTGCCTTCGGTTTTAGTGTAAAATCTGGGGGGGAGGGGGGCAGTGAGATTTGATAAGCAGATCATATATTAACCTTTTTTTTATCTCTTTACTTAATTAATTCACTCTCATGTTGTTCACACATGTACGCATGCACACACACACACACACAAACACACATGCGTGCACAGTGTATATGGTGGAGGCTTTATTGCGTTACAGTCAGGCTTAAAATGTGTCAAAGCTGTCACATGTTTTAATACCAGTGCTGGATGAGCCGTAAACACAGAGACACACAGAGTGTCTCTGAACTGAGTACGGGCCAATTTATGGAGCCCAGCTCCAGCATGCTGATGTGTTTACCCTTCACTTTGCTTTATTACCTCAAAAACATGTTGGGAACAATTGGAAAGATTCTAAATCAAAAGAAATGGAAGAGATGGTCTCACGTCACTGTGGCTTTTTCTGTAAGCTTGTCAGTCACAGAAAACCTTCCAATCAAGGTTAGACAGGCTTTCCAGAAAGCTGGCAAAAATCCCAGTTGACCTACAGGGAAAACTGTAACACACAGCTCATTTCTTTTAAACAAAGTACCTACATTCAGAGTGCATTATTGATTTCACAGGATGTTTATTTTGCATGGGAAAATAAGCATTGATTCTTCTCATGTTGCGTGAAAGGTCACACTGTTAGGATAGGTGGGTCTGGTGTAAAAGGAATGATGGTCATTTAGAAAAGAAACCCACCCTCACAGTTAAGTATGGAGGGTTTAGACTAGATTTATTTTGATTAAAGGTGAGATTTTTTTCCATCATATATTAGTGATCTAATTAACCACGAAGACACAGAGGTCATGACCTTTTTTTTACACCAATATTTACCAACGTTGCCAATAGTTATTGAGCTGACTGTATGCCATGGTATGGTCATCACTTAAGTTGCAATTCCCTTTGGGAAAATTGGGTAAAACACACATGTTCAGTAATTTCTACAGTTTGACAGACCAGCATCAGTTTGCTGCAGGCATTCATTATTTTTTTTCAAAGTACCAACACTGGAACATAGTCAGATGAGAAATACTGACAGGGTCATAGCAGTTAAATATCCCATCCTTAATATTTGTAGGTCAGAGGCTAAATGGCTGCCGTGTGGATAAAGCTAATTTTTGTGGCTTACACCCATTGTGTTCTAATTGTATACACTGAGTAAAATTTGTTGTGTACTTGAGGCCTGAGTTAAATAGAGATTAAAACAGTGGGTTGTTAATAACACATCACTTTTGCTAGTGATCTTTCTTAGATCCAGCTGGAGCATAGTGACCTCTTGACCCAAGCAGGAGGTCTTCTGAGGTGTAATCAGCCTTTTTGAAGACGTTCACCAGGTCACGGTGGGGTTTTGATCAGCCACTATTAGATCATTTGTGTTTTTGAGTGTCCTTCACGTTACCACTTGCATCAGTTGAATCAGTGCATCTCCAGGAATTCTTAAATGGTCGATTTCCTCAAAGCCTCCTCTCCAAAAGCAGCAGCAGCTGGTGCAGGCTATGAGGCAGAAATGTCCTGGGGGTTTGGAGAGGTGGAGACTCTCCAGGGGGAAAAAAAACCATAAAGCTCAAGATCAAGCACTGTGTCCTTCAGAGCGACATGTAATCCATCGCACTTCAAACCCCTGGCCCGAACACGCCCAGCCCACTTCCAAGTGTGCGCGAGAAGAGACCCTGAAAGCCGATTGCGTTTTAATAAAGTTTATTAGGGGGTGGGAGCTAATCCTGGCAGTAATCTCCCACAGCCCCAAAGGAAAGCAGGATTACTCACTTGCCGTAATCCCAATGAAATTGTTCGGATTTAGCCTGCGCTTCAGAGCAGATGGCAACAGGCTCATTCACCTATACTCCCAGAACGGGTCACACCCCACCACCCCCTGTGTGCACCCCCAAAAACAAAACACAATGCTCTGGCCTCCTCTTTAAAGGGATAGTTTAGAGGAACATAACATTTTCCACAGTCTTTCCCAAATGTTGCCAATCCTCCAAAGACATGTTTGGTGATTGAAGTTTGCTTAGGCTAATATAGCTAACAGGAAATGAAAGATATTACCCCACCAATTAGCACTGTGCAAACGGCACGCCCAAACTAGCATACACACACGTAGACAAACACCATCTATTTAATGTTCAATCACTATTATACAACAATTCTAAACCTCATTATTTGATTGTAATTTATTTAAAATTGGAATGCAGCATGATAATGAAACAATGTAGCATTACTGTCTTAGCTACATCAACATCATAGCTGCAATGCCAGAGGCAGAAACTTCCAAACTAGATTATTCGTTAAACTATGTCCATGAAATGATAATTACCTGCTATGATATACAGATTAATTGTAACAAATGATAGACACAGCACTGACCAATAAACATAACTTGGAATAACTGTAATGATTCAAAATTGACCATGCCATGTCCCCCCAATATTAATTTTAATAATCTGTATTAAAATACACTTCAAATATTACTTTCACTGAAATAATGCTATCATTTTAGTGTTGTAATAAATATATGTGTATTCCCAAAAATGCTATAATACATGTTAGTTAAAATATTCCGGTTTCACACAAACTTCAAGCACATCACGTTAAGATAAAGAACGGCTGAGAGTATTGCTTTGTTCTGAGGGGCCACTTTACATTAAAGTAGCTTTAAATCTAGCTGACTTGTAAATTTACAAATACATTGTACATATATATTACACATACATTGTCTTTCTGATTTCACTACATTCTGGTGCTTTTCAAAATTTTGCTATATAACTGTAGCTTTCTACTAGTGGACACTCTAAACCTGACTCAAAAATACTGAGATGTGGAGTGAGGGTGGAGTTGCAATTATGCTGAAATATTGATAAGTTTTGTAATGGCAGCAGAGTTCCTTAACTTTTAAATAAGTGTGATATCAACAATAAATAAATTTTTTGAGTTGTGAAAAAAAAAATCTGGATCATTATTGTAATTTAGCAACGAAAGTTTAAAATATCTACCATGTGTCACTGTGAAACCCTGTAGAAAATAGCTGGTCAGTGTTGGCCTTATCCAGGGAGCGTTAATGTACCTCACTTGAGACCAAGCATAAAACCACTTCCATATTTAGGTCAGAGTCCTTGTGGTGAGAACAGACTGTTATATTTCATATTTCTGAACACCATTTAACATTCTTTCCCATGGCTGCATATACCAAGACCCCCATAGAAGCTCCTGTTCAGCCCCTTTAATGTTCAGCGCAAAGTTATGAGCTTGGCTCTCACATATGAAGATTTTTAAAGTTTAGTGAAAGACTACTCGATCATGAAAACCTTCTTTCATGATATTAATGTTTGGTTTTGTTCAGTTTCAGTTTAGCATCCCATACTGGCTTTATTAATATAATATCTAAATAAGGAGAAAGTTAAAAAACTTTCAGTGAGGTTAACTGCAATGTTCTATAAATAAAAACATGCAAACACACTGTTAGCAAAAATATTTTTATTGTAATCCAATCAGCAAAGAACGAATGCTGCTTCTGTAAAGCACTCCACTTATACAACTTCAATGACAAAAGCAAACTTAAAAGAGGTTTCTTCATTTGAATGAATCTGCTTTCGGACTGTATTTGTGGAGCTTGTTCACTTTCCAAAATATACATCTAATTTTTAATCACATAAATGTTTCAAGCTGAAAAGTAATGTGACTGGAATGATAAATGTAGAGGATTTTAGAATAATATCAAGAAAAAAGTTAAAACATCAAGAATGTTGTAAATCACTGTACACCGCATAAGTTATTGAAAATGACTGCAAACAGTGATGCAGTATAAATGATTAAACCGGTCCTTCAGGAAAGATGGACACACAAACAAATACCACTATTTAAACCAATCAAATAAATTAAACTAAGCGCTGATAAAGCAAAACCTTTCTGAGCTATTTAACCATTAACTCCATTAAACACAGCCAATATGTGAGCTTTGCATACTTTTCATTGGTGACTCAAACCCAGCAGCAGAAGAACCAGGAATGTTTCACTTTCACTTCAGAAAAACACAAATGTGTATGAGAGAGAGAGAGAGAGAGAGAGAAGGAGGATTAGTGCATGTTTCAGACATTAAAATACCCATAACCTGCAAATTCAATAATTGTTCCCATCCATATGGATCAGTAACGAACTGCTCTTAAACAATTAAAGCTACTTTCTGCTACACGTGGTTTAAATGTCCTAAAACATTTCATGGAAAAAAAAAAACTTTTTTTCCTCCTTAAAGAAATGGAAGGACTGAAGCATAGTTATCCCAATTTGCTTATGCAAAGTACAAGAAGCAGATTTCTGGCCGTTTGCCAGAGTGTCATTAACATTATACACTTTGCATATATAAAATATTTAAAAAATCAGTGTCAGTTTTGGTCAAATCCAATGATGAAATCAATGACTGGATCAAGAAAGCCTGGTCAGAGCATCACTACTGAAGAAAAAAAAAAGGTTTCCGTACTTTAGAAAGGAAACCACTGACGTTAGTGTTGCCCGTCACATCCCCAAAGTTGGAAAGTCCAGGAACTTTAGGGTAGTGCCACTTTTGCCCTGCGGAGGCGCCGTTTCAGCTTGAAATACAGGTACATGGCTGAGAGGCACAAGGTGGACAGCAGATAAAACAGCACACACAGACTCACATCCAACCTGGAAAAGCCTACACTCAAAAGGGACATCCAGCGTTTTCCCTGTTGCCGGGGGTGCGGCTCCATCAGCAGCAGCTCCTGCTGGTCAAAGAGCTCCCTCTTCACCCTTCTCACACTCTCCACCTGGGGCTTTTCAACCTCGTCCTGCTTCTGTCTGGCCATGGCCACCACTCTGAGCGCTTTGGCTTTATAGTGTTGGTTGATGAAGGAGTCCAGGTCCACTATATCCTCTTTCGGCTGCCGTAATTTCAGTCCCACGATGCCTGGCCTACGCTGAACCTGTGCTTTGGCCCAGGGCAGATGTTTTGGAGGGGGCGTCTCATCCACTGTGTGTGGCACTTTGCCCGCTGGGTGTGGCTCTCTGGCCTCGCTCATTCCCTCAGGCTCCTCCTCTTCAGTGGCTCCGGCTGCTGCTTCATCCTCTTCTTCCTATTGAAGGGCTTGGTTATTCCAATATCAGATACCCAAACTTATGATTTAATGCATTAGGATAATACTCATCAACTCAGACAACTGTCTCACATCACCAAACGTTACTATGGAACTGTACATGGGGTCCTCAAGCTACGACACAGATCCGTTCCTTCGACAGTGATGTAACCCGAATTTTGGTGTCACTTACCGATCCTTACACAGTTGTAAAATCATAAACACAGAACTAAGCCACAGAAAAGGAAAACAAAACTCCCTAACTCGTATGCCACGTTACTGTATATTCTTCAGCCATGCGACCAAACTAGTTTGCCCAAGTCGTCCGTAAGTACGACGCCCACTGGGAGTGGGAGACAGCATCGTAAACTCAAAACTTATGTCAAGACTGTCACCCGAGGACCCCCTGAATTTAGAAAAGCAACAGGTGAGTTTATCATGTAATTCACATGTCCATACACTGGAATGGACCGATGCCTGCATGGTCGATTGTCTTGTCACACGTTGCTCAAGAAATGATGGGAAAGTTCTACAAGTTGACAAGGATCATCACCATTGGTAATGTGGAACTGAATAAGAATGTGTATAGTCGGGATTAAAATATTCATTCTTAAAGGACCAATTAACAGGTCAAGAAAATGTATCATTTTCATGATTATGCTTTAGCTATTGTAGCAGTATTATAATAATAACAGTGAGCTTTATAGTAGTGACTAAAAGTAATAACTAGACAACAAAAGTTTAAACTTTAGTAACTGAATAATAGGCCTGCAACTGAAGGAGTTAAAAATCACAGATATCTGAATAGCAAAAATGCTTTAAATGGCTATTCCTACTTCCTCCTCCTCGTCCTCTTCCTCCTGGGTGGGCCGGGTCACAGGTACCTCCTGAGCTTCTCTGGCCTTCCTGCGGCTGGTATCTCTCTCCTGCTGGGCCGCTTTTAGCAGTGCCCTCTGCTGGGCCACAGCCTCGCTCTCCTCCTGCAGGTAATCTGGCAGGATGCGTTCAGCAGAAAAATAGTTGAGCAGGAAGGCCAGCACCTCCATCTCGTTCCATTTGTGCTCGCCGCCCTTGATCACGGTGTGGCACTTCGGACACAGTTCGGGTGTTGGCCACTGGACCTTTGGGAAGTGGGGATCCTCACTCTGATCTCCTACGAGACAAACAAACACAATCAAGCTGACAGGAGAGTCAGTGCTATGAAGGAAAGAGAGTAGACCAAGCACTCGGCCAGAAAGGGAAATCAAGTACCAGGCCAGGAAAATTACCAAATGCCAGAGTGAAATGGAACCGAGCGTCAGGCCACAAGTAAGTCCAAACACAAGGACATAAAGGAGGCCAAATATCAGGGCAAGCAGAGACCCAGCACTAGGCCAGAAAAAGACCAGGTCAGAGAAATGACCAGGCCTGGCAATACACCAAACACCAGCCCAGAGAGAGGACCAATAAACAGGCCAAAAAGGAGACCAAGCACCAGGCAAGTAAGAAGCACCAGGTGCATGTGCTGCATTTCCCACAAGCCATACATCACATCACTCGCTATAGTCAGACTGAGGAACAGTTTCTACCCCGGAGCTGTCAAACTGCTGCTTGAGGCTCTGTCATCTTCAACAGCTAATGAGGAATTGTTGAAAATCAAATGTTTTATGCCACTATTTATTTTATAAATCAGATTGATTTGTGTTATTTTGCTATTCTTACTGTTTTTAAAGAATAAAAAGAAAAGACTTATATGGCCATATGTTTCTGATTAAAGGGCTATTTTTTGAGACTACTGGGGACGATCTAATTTGCAAAGGGTGTCATTTGCTTCTTTGCCTTGATGCAAGCTTTACACACTCTTGACCTTCACCTCTAGCAGCTTTATGAGAAGCCACCTGAGATGCTTTACCGACAGGTTACCAAGAAGATGTACACTTGATTACACGTAAATTGGAAAAAAAAATCATATTGAGCATCACCCTCACTATTTATATGGAATTAGAAGGCAATTTCATGCACATAAGCAAAACCCTTCAGACCTAAAGATCTGTGATGCCTAAAACACATTCAGTCAGGTAGGTCCAAACCTTCGACTGGTATATGTGAGGAACCTTAAGAATGTGTGTGTGTATGAATCTGCATGTTTGTGACAGGGTTGACGTGTGATCAATAGACATGGGGGCCGTCCTGGGGGGATGGGGAGGGGTGTATGAGGATAATAGATGAGGCTGGCAGATAGGACACCCCTTTTACACACACCCACACTCCTTCTTTTCTCTACCCTCATAATGTCCAAATTGAAAATGAAAGCAGCTCTTCCTTTAATTAATTCCATTTACATGTGTTCCTTTGGCCACATCTCTCTTGCTCTTACACACACACACACACACACACACACACACACTCTAAAGGGCTGTAGTGGATGTTGGTGATGCAGCATCACACTGCGCTGTCACACTCTGTCCTGCTCCCCCAACATCCCATCAGTCTGTGCTGCTGTTTATGCATGTGCTGCATTTCCCACAAGCCATACATCACATCACTCGCTACAGTCAGACTGAGGAACAGTTTCTACCTTGGAGCTGTCAAACTGCTGCTTACTACAAATACACACAGACACAGACACACACACAGACGCACACAGACACACACAGTCACAGACACACACAGTTACACACAGACACACGCACACACAGAAACACAGACACACAGACGCAGACACACGTACACACAAGCAGACACTTGATAGTAATTGAACTACATACTGCTGAATTATTGTTACTCATGCAAAATCAGTACCACAGTGAGAAAAAAAACATTCCTCACTGTAACTCTGCTTATTTCCGACATCACTGTGTACTGCACCACACCCTCACCTACTCACAACACAAACTACGGCTCCGTCTGTAATCTGGTATGAAAACATCCTCAAAAAAGCTCTTTTTTAGGTATGAATCTTTAGTTAAGTTGTCCTGGCTCGCTACTGTACCATTAATTGATAGCTGCAGTTCAGTGTGTTCCTATAAAGCCTCTGATCAAATGACGTGCTATCTAACATTAAGGTTACGCCATTTTTAACTTTGTTAGCTTTACACAGGAATGTTCATTCTGATATTCCTAAAAAACTAATTCAAGAATATTAAATCAAAGTAAAGTGGCCCCTTACAGTCACGCGTGAACACACCACAGCACAGCACACAGTGTGAAATTCTTTCTCTGCATTTAACCCATTCACCAAGTGAA
>JBBIGA010000016.1:19154770-19163988 GCA_037576975.1 Alestes dentex | reverse complement strand
AGAGAGAGAGAGAGAGAGAGAGAGAGAGAGAGAGAGAGAGAGAGAGAGAGAGAGAGAGAGAGAGAGATGGAGAAACTCTCAGGTTTATTTTAGTCCTCTGTCAGACTGGAGCTGTTTTACAGCCTGCAGTGCTGCACTGGGCCATTTGGTTGCTGTTTTTTCTTAAATTACCAGCGCCTGTTTTTCTCTGTCATACCAGAAGTTTGTACAGTAAACCATAATTAGACACATACACATGAACAAACTCCTCGTAAACACTGCTCATTAATTTGTGTGGCCAAGTTTTCTTTCTGACCACTCACTATTGCTCTTAAATACTAATATAGCCTAATTATTGTCAACAGGCTTACATTTAACTAAAACCAGTCTACAGGCTGCTAACACATTATTATTGTCACAAGTTCAGCTGGCTCACTCATTTGGCTTGTTGGAGGATTCCAAAATTGAATGCTGATGGTGTTTGCTGGAGAATGATGGTGTTAGCTGTAGAACATGGATATGTTGTTGGAGAATGGTGGAGTTTCCTGGGGAATGATGGTGTTTGCTAAAGAATAATGGTGTTTTATGAGGATTGTTGGTATTTGTTGGCAAATGTTAGTATTTGGTGGAGAATTAGGTTTGTTGAGAAACATTTTTGTTTAGTAAAGAATGATGTTTGCAGAAAATTATGCTTGAATTAAATTGTGAAGAAGGATTGTTGATGATGAGGGAACTTGGCGTTATTAGTGAAATTATGTTTTTTGGAAAATTATGGTGTCATTTGGTGGTGAATTATGTTATTGGAAGATGATGGTGTTGGAGAATGATGGTATTTTACTGGAGAATGATGGTTCTTGAAGAGAAATGTTGATGTTTGTTGAAGAAGGATGGTGTTTGTTGAGGAACCTTCATGTTGATAAAGAATAACTGTTTGCTGAAGAATGATGAAGTTGGCGTTTGGTCTTAATTGGGCAGTTATGATGTTTGTTGGAGATTGATGGTTTTTAGGAATGCTGGCAGAGTGTTCTTACATAAAAATGTACTTTCTCCCAGCTGGTAATGAAATGACTGCTGAATGGATAACGTCGGTTTGCTACCTTCTGAAACTAATTAGCAAATTTATCTGGTTGCTAGGTTGACATAGATCATGAATGTCAAATTGCTGTTTGTCTTTGCCTTACACAGCCTTTGTCAGTCTATAAATGTCAGATTAGTGCGTGCCTTTGCCCTGGACTGGCTTTCTTAAGTTACATTTTTTCAGCATTAGCCAACACTCGCAACCAGACAAAGTAAAAGAGTTTGACCCTGAAATTATTGCTACTGCTGTTCTCTCTATGTTGTCTGTCCTCTCCAGCCAAATACAGCTCTGGAAAGAAATAAGAGACCACTGCAATTTATTTTTAAATCAGCATCTCTATAAGAATGACAACCATTCTATGCCAGTGTCTGTTAAATTCTTAGACAAGCACCTCATTCTGCTTCATGAGGTCCTGATTAGTGATCACCTGAATCAAAATCTTATTTAATGAGGAAAAGTATAAAAACATTGCTGTAATCAACACTGTCCTCTCGCAATGTGACCAGTTGGATGGTGAAACACTACTAGCAGGACCTCAAAGGTAATAATTGCCATTTTGTTTAAGAGTGAACAAGAGATTGTTTTCTTTGATTCATTCAAGTTCTGTAAACACTGCATCATTTCTCTTTTTATAAAATGATGCTTTATAGAACAATATATTTTTTGGGAAATTAGGAGAAATATTGTCAATAGTTCTTAAAAACTACTCGCATAGTTTAATACTCGCACCTAAGAAACTGAACATTTTTGCAGTGGTCTCTAATTTTTTCCAGAGCTGTATATGCAGTGACGTCAATCTAAGAACCTCAGAGTATCATAAACTCTGCTCAAAGCACTTTAGCAGGCTTTTGGAGTTTTTTTCAGCCCTGTGTCCAAGGCAGGACACACTGAGAGGGGAGGGGAGGACATAGGTCCGATTTCAAGGTTTAGGAATGAACCTAAAGAGGCAGAACATGGACAGACGGGGGAGAAGTCTAAGGGTATGAGGTGAGGAAAATGAGTGAAAACATGAGAGGGAGGGGCTTGTGTCTAAGGGGGTGGTGTCTGACTCTGAAGGGGAGGAGTCTATGTCTGAGTCTGTCTGAACTCAGATAATTAGGCTGACTGATCAGAGCTTGATTGTCATGATTGCAGTCCAAATTTTTCTTGTAGGGTAAATCAGCTTGACTGTAAACATGTGGACGTAAAGAAAATACAAGGAGAATCATAACAGATAGGCTGGGATGGGCGGTGGGCCCCTCAATAGAACACAGTGACTGTTTAGCGCCATTTCTGGGGTATTCTCATGTGCACCTTTTAGTTTATCTAAAAGTTTATCTTTCACTATGTGAGGAATCCTCTTGGTCTTTCTCTTCTTTCCTCTTGTTAAATAAAAATAAAGTCATCAGTTTTGGTGCAAATGTTCTACTTCTATAGATATCACAGTGTCTCTGTGATTATAGAGACACAGGGTTAGTCTGAGGGGGAGGGGCCTGTGTCTGAGGGGGAGGTGCCCAAGACTCCACCTTCTAATCCGGTCAGGATCTCTTTGCTCCCTCTGCTCTGGTTTCCACTCTGTTGCGTGTGTGTGTGTGTGTGTGTGTGTGTGTGTGTGAGAGAAAGAGCAGGTGGGAGTGGCTCTGAGCTGCAGCTGCAGGTTCAGTCTACAGTCAGATACAGAAACATACACAGACAGAGAAGGGGAGAGAGGCTCTGAGCAGGAGGAGGATTTACACACACTAAGAGAAAAACGCGGGAAAAGTTGGGCACAGAGTGTGTGTGAATGAAACAGAACGGCTATAATTAATTCTACAGGCGGCTGGAACCTGCGGTGATGATGAGCAGCGATAAGGAAAATCTACAGCTGCTCTAAGTGTGTTCGCGTGTTCATTTAGGCAGTAGAGCCGCTGGAGGCTGGACTGGGGTGGGAGTTGTTTCTCGTCTTCTTTCTGCACTCTGCTCCATGCTGCTTTAGATGAAGCTGTAGACCCTTCATTGGAGCAGCAGGTGGACCATGGACCTGATGCTTTTTTTGCTGGACTGAACCCAGGGGACAGTATTTTTTTTTGCCTCTGTTTTTTTCTTTTTCTTTTTCCACTTTCAGGGCTGATCTTGTGGCCTCTTTTTCTGCAGGATGGCTCGGTTCGGGGACGATGTTCCGGGGCTGCTGGTTGCCGTGGACACTGGGTCCGAGCGCAGCCGCACCCGCGAAGCCCCGGCCGTCTCCACTGGGGGAGTTTCACCCGTCTTCAAACAGACGAAAGCACAGAGAGCGCGCACCATGGCCCTGTATAACCCCATCCCCGTCCGGCAGAACTGCTTCACTGTCAACAGGTCGCTTTTCATCTTCAGCGAGGATAATGTGGTCAGGAAGTACGCCAAGAAGATCATAGAGTGGCCATATCCTTTGGGTAACGAAACAGCGTGGCCTTAACCTGTGTGAAACACACATGCACACATATTTACATGTACATACACACATAAAAAATTGATATAGAGTCTGTGTACTTTTCTCAAGGGAAATTTTGTTGCCACAGTAATACACGTAATTACTCACAGAGTAAGACAACACTGTGTGAAAACATGACAAAGCATGGAAGACACGATCATTCTGAACAAGTGGTTGTACACATTCAGCGGTAACACATCTAAAAACACAGCTTCTTTCCTGTTGTTGTTCCTTTAAAGTCATGACTCCTGTTTTCTAAATGTCCTCTTCCTTTCAACTGAAGGAGGATTTATATGTCCCATGTACTGCGCATTATTGTGGATGGCTAGCTCATGTAACATGCTGCATAGTGTGTGATATTCACAACATTCAGTCTTCTATGTATGTTTCTGTCATTTACCGGTCCTTTTGCACGGTTGCTGCTTGAGCGCATTCGCTGTTCAGCACCACAGACAGCAGCCCCTGCGTTCTGCACTGGATGGTTAAAGAGTTTGAGAGTTCCAGTTAATTACCCCTTTTAAAAACTCTAGTTGTCCTCAGTGTCCTTTTACCATTCGTGATGAAACAAGCGCCCCTTTCACTTTTTAAGTTGCATAAACAAATGTTACTGTTACTGTTTCTGAGATCTTTTCAAGTAATTCTTCCGGCTCCATCACATCAGAGAATGCTGCTGCACTCCTCCATAGCCCAATGCTGGCGGAGTTTATACCCCTCTATGTGATGGTTGATACTGGGCATGGTGACCTTCATGTGTGGTTCATGTGTGGCTGCTCCGGAACGTACTGTTCTTTCATCAATGTCTTCTTCGGAGATTACAGGAGTTGGTTGTGCAACACCCAACAGCAAAGAAAGCACATTCAAGTAGCTGAATTAACTTTACACCTCATGTTGGAAATGTGCCTGTAGAGGATAGAGAACACATTGCGGCTGCGACTGAGTGGTCAGTGAGGGTCGGGAGACTGCCAGTGTGTGGTGCTACTGAGAGCTGTTACAGATGCAGATACTGGAGGGCTGCGAAGAGGTTTTACAGCATGATAAAGGGGTTTAGAGGGGCACGGTTACAGAGAGAGTTTAATGTGGTAGGGTTAGTGAGTGTGGTTATTGTAGTGGGTTTTTGAGTGAAGTAATTGCGGTGGGTTTTTGAGAGGGGTTATTATGGTATGTTATGGAATACTGACTAGGGCAATTGTGGTAGGAATATTGAAGTGGATTTTTGGGGGGCAGGATGGTGTGGGGTTGCTGAGGCGAAGTCATTGGGGTGGGTTTTTTGAGGCAGTATTATCGAATGGGCGTTTAGGGCCAAGGTGGGGTTATTGAACTGGCATATTGGAGAAGGGGTATTGAGACGGGGAGTTGAGTAGGGTGAAAGGGGTGGGATTGTTGAGGTGGGCTGTTAGGGTAGGATTGTTAAATGAGGTTAACGAGAGCAGGGTCATTGAATGGGGTCATTGGGGTGGGGTTACTGAGAAGGGTTGTTTAGTGGGCTTATTTAGTGGGGTTATTGGGAAGGATCTTAGTTGGGGTTACTGATTAGGGTTACTGGGGCAGGGATATTGAGTGGGGTGACATTACTTAATGTGTTAATTGAGCTAGGTTATTGAAAGAGGTTATACAGTAGTCTTGTTATCAGGCAGGTAATTGGTAGATATTATTAAACTGGATTATTGGGGCGGGTTTGGAGTGACGTCTGAGATGGGCTATAGATTGGGGGTATTGTTGAGTGGTGTTATTGAGGCATAGTTATTTAGTGGGTCATTGTAGTTGGGCTATTGAGAGGGGTTATAGAGTGAGTCTTAGGCCACTGGGATGGGATTATTGGGTGGGGGTATAATAGTGGGATTAGTGAATGGGGTAATTGAGCTGGGTTATTGAGAAGGGTTAATGAATGGTCTTATTGACTGAGTTGTGTGGGAAGGGATTGTGATGCAGGACAGCTGGTGGCCTAGTGGTTAGTGAGTTGCCCCTGCAATCAGAAGGTTGTGGGTTCATATCCCAGCACTGCTAGTGTCATCACTGAGATTCCCCTGAGCAAGATACCGTCCCCACAGACTGCTCCTCGCCGGTGGCAGCTACACTTGGTGAATGAGTTAAATGCAGAGAAAGAATTTCACACTGTTCACACTGTGTACTGTGTTGTGGTGTGACTATAAGGGGCCACTTTACTTTATTAGGGAAAGGTTTTTGAGTGGGTCATCGTGGTGGTGTTGTCTATAGTTATTTAAGTGAGGTAAGTGGGGCGGAATTATCACTGTCTGTACATCATTCACCGTCGTAATATAATGAGATTTTTTTTTGATAAAATTCAAATTCACTATATGTTCTAATACTGCTAAAAATGAAAATCAGTATTGTTGTATGGCACCAGGACTAGCATTTCGTTACAGATGATGTATCGGCCAGCTGTACTGCTGTATTTGGGAATTTGCATTTGGGAGTCTGTCTCTTTCCTCTTTTTTTACTGCCTGCTCAGTGTGTAAACAGTTAGACAGATCCTCTAACCTTTACTTACCTGATGCCTTTGTCAGGGAACTGATCAATTAATTTGTGGTTTCTTTTGTCAGCATAGCCAGCAGGTTGTTACCAGAAGCTGAACCTGACTGTAACCTTTCTCCAGTGGGAGAATGACTGTGTAAGTGTGTGCACACATGTGAAATTAGATTGTAGTGCTCTATCTGGGCAGATGTGAGGTCGCTCATTTCTGTCCTAAAGGCACCGAGACCAAGGCATGCTAACAGTGCTAACGGTGCTGTAATGATCTGGCATCACACCAAAGCAAACACACGCCAATCTGTCCCTCAGAGGCATGGAGGAAAACAGCTCGTTGTGATTCAGAAGCATGTTTAGAGCAAGAAAAATCTGTTAGCTGTCTGTGAGAGTCATCAGGGATCTAATAAAAACGTGATTAGCTTTTAGTAAACACAATTATTTAGGCTTTTTCAGTTTGCACATCTACTAATCTGAAAGCTGGAGTCATCATCTCAGACTTAATATGTAATATCAGAAATTAGAGTCAGCTTCTCGTCACATACGCAAGGAATAAATCAGATTAGTTTCTTTGGCTTTGTACTGGATCTACTGTAGATACTAAAGCCTAAAACACACACTGTCTGTGTGTTGTTAAGTAATCCCTAATAGACTGTCTTGTGTGGTTTCTGACACTGATGTACTGCTGTTTATAAATCAAGTTTACAAGACAGCTGCTACTGTTTTTAGCTGAGTGACATACTTTTGTTCGTTTTGTGAATTTAGGCATGTGGTTTTAAAACTGATAACTAGTGTAGTATATATCAGTATATAAAGAACTATAAAGAATATAAAGAAACCAAAAAAAAACGACATATCTAAGGTGATTGACTATTTGGGGACAGCGGGGAAAGTAGGTAAATTTGATTTTCCTCTGGACTCTTGCTTTAATGAAGCCCCAGTTCAGCACAGCTGTTCCCCCTCTGATCCCTGCTGAGGTGGTAAGGGAAGTTCCCCACTGAGATCATAATCAATAATTGATCCCTTAGTCCCCAGAGAGGAAGAGGACCTTCAGTGTTGTTTCTGGTGAAAGGAAGATTTTGAACCATGGGGTTACAGTGATGTTTCTGTATGGACTATTCAGTTTCAGAAGCGGGTGAAGATGCTGACCCAGTGTTCAACAGTTTAAGAAACTGTTACTGATTTTGTGACATAATGGCTTTGAGCCATATTCACCCTTTAAGTAAAGCTCATTAGTGCATTTGCCTTTTTTTCCATCTTCATCTCCTTATTGCTTGCCAGAGACACAGCACTAGCTTTGCATCACCTTATAATAACTAATCAATGTTCAACTGCATAACTGAGAGAAGTAGACACATTAGTGCTACACTCTTTCGTTTTTGTAGGCTGCATAAGTAGTTGGCCCTCAGGCTACAGTTGAGGTCGAATTATGACTTGTTTTAGAGACAGAGTTATTGGTTAGATGAACACACGGATTTGTTAAAATCCATCAGCATCACAATGTAATGATTGATTCGCTGAATTAGGTCTTGAATGGACGGTTTGGAAATGGTTAAGCTAATGTACACGCATCATTAACACACAAACTCCCAATGTATTGTTTATTTATATTTGTGTATTCTAATATCCATGAGTAAACTTTTGATTTCCAGATCAGATAAAGTATAGGAACCCAAACAGACATTATTGGTTTGATTTCAAATTATTTTCTTTGAGTTGCGTCTCATGCATCTGTTTTTTTCTGTTCAGTTCTCTGTCTGCGTGTCTTGCGCGCTTTCTTCAAGTGTGTGTTGGCTCAGAGTGTGTGAGTCATTATTTTCACCTTCATCTAACAAGATTTGGAGCCAATATGAAAACACACACATGAATGCAGGCAGCCCTGCGCTCCGTCTCCACCGCTATTTTTAAACCCATTTGAGACTGGAGCAAGTGTGTGAGTGTGTGTGTGTGGTGTGTGTGATGGTTGTGTCCCAGAAGCTCTCATTAGAGACCCCGTTTGTGAGTAAATGACACACATTTCTACGGTAATAAATGATGGAAGAGCAGCCTCTATGAAACCTTTCTATGCCTCTATCGACTCTCCCGCTCCTATTAACGTCACCTGCCTCAGTAATGATCAGAACACACCCTTCTGTCCAGCTTCCCAACATGGGCTGCGTCCTAGATGTACATTAAACACTAGAAATGTTCCCTGACTTTTAAGCATATGGAATGTCATGAGGATGGATGACATGGTGTAAATAGGACATTTTGCAGATGTTTGAAAGTATTTAGCTGTTGAACAGGAAAAATTGTACTGACAAATCTGGAATGCCATGTTTTTTAATCAGTGTTTGTAAATTCCGAATAAACAATAGAAAACATTAAATTATGGATTAAAAAATATATTTTTTTTTTTTTTTTGGGGGGGGGTGGGGCGTGCTTCTGGAGTTTTTCAGTAAATAGCCCTGACCCTGTTTACTGTCTCTCAAACCCATCGTTTGACTGGCATTCTTGTTCACAGTCAGTAATATATCTAAGACTTCCAATGGGCTTCCAGTTCCTCTTAATTATTGAATTCAGGGAGGTCCTTACTAAGGGCAATCTTAATGTTTCTAGACATTTTGGACAACACCACGCTTCCAACTTTGTGGACACAGTTTGGGGAAGAACCTTTTCTGTTCCAGCATGACTGTGCTTCAGTGCACAGGTGCACTCCAGGACTGGAGTCATGCCTCACAGGGAGGACTGGGATTCCTGCCTTACAGAATTAGTTAACTGTCCGTACCTTACAGTATTAGTAAATGGTAAATGCCATACAATATAAGTGACAAAACACAGTCTATACCTTAGGGTATTAGAGATAAATACACATTAAATTATTGTAGTATACAAGACATACCTTACAGTGAAAATGAAAGAAGTCTATATGTTACACAATGAGTGATAGTACACCATTCATGCTTTTAGTGATAGTGATTAGTGATAGGAAACCTTGTAAAAACTGAAAAAGCCGAGCTGCTTCAGATTCATGGCTCAATCCATAACACAGCACTACTTTTTTGGTAGAAGGCATCACTAATATTTTTAAAAAATTCAAAAAAGCTTGCAAATCATACTTTGCAGTTCTAATGATAGCACCAAGTCTATAGATTGTAATACAGTGAACCCTGGCATTCGTGGGGTTACGTTCCAAGAGCACCCACGAATTATGAAAAAACATGAATTTGTGATGTGGTATGAAAATGCCTAAAAATTCCTATTTTTATA
>JBBIGA010000016.1:19142270-19149770 GCA_037576975.1 Alestes dentex | reverse complement strand
AATTACTTCAACCTGTCAAAAACAAACCGCTGGAAATCTCAGTTGTGTAAAACTTCATGGTAATGCTTCATTTTCACATTTTCATAGCTGTGAAACAAATTGCTTTTTCTCGTAAAATTGTGACCACTGCAGGGAAGTTGCTAAAATGCAGCATATTTAACTTTCCAGAAATTAGTTAGAAAATCTCAGTTTAATGTAGATGAGGTGAAGACTAGATTCATAATGAATGTTTTTGTTGTTTTTGAACACATACTTTTTTACAAACTGCAGTCGCCTCCTGCTTTGCGAAACTTGCTGAATCTTCCTGAGACTGATTTTGTTTCACTATGGCTGTAATAAATAAAAAAAAGGACTACACATTTTTGTCATTGTGATTTGCTTCCTCGTTTCATTCCCTTCTCATACGCTTCATCATTTTGACACCGCAAAGACCATGTTTTGCTTCTCCTTCAAATGTTTCTGCAGCATCCCTCTGGCACCCTTTAAAAAAGTTCTGGTGCCATTTATGATAGATTCATTTTTACTATTTTTGGCATTTCTACCTCAACTAAGCTTAAAAAAAGAAGAGTGTTAGAAATGATACACACCGGTTCATATAAATTTACATTTACAGCATGTAGCAGTTTCCCTGGAGCAACTCAGGGTTAAGGGTCTTGCTCAGGAACCCAGTGGTGGTTTGCTGAAGGTAGGATTCAAACCCATGACCTCTTGGTCCAGAGGCGAGTATCCTACCCACGAGGCCTCCACCACCCTCTAACAGCATATGCTAAATCCAATTTGCCTGCAGCCCTGCACCTTACAGATCAGATGTTCTTGTTTTGATTACTGATGAAAGAGAGTGAGGGGCGTGTCAGAGTGTCACGGTACATTGTACACTTCTGTACACATTTTCATCTCTTTTGTAAAAATTGTTTGATTCTATATTTAAATCATTGACATCAATTTTTCTGAGATTTTAGACCATTAGGAAAGTGTATGGAGTTACTTTAACCGTTCTGATTAAAAGATTCATCCTCAAAAATAAACCCGTGAAGAGCCAGAAGTAGGCATGGAAGGACACACAGACACACACACACCCACAGTATTACGGATGCATTATTAATGTCTGTCATAGTGTTAAGTACAAAGAGAGATGGGGTTCGGGGTTCTTAAAGAATTTTACATGATTTCACTTCCATTCCATTATTAATGAATGTCGGCTCTCAAGCTTTATAAACGAGGTGGGGGGGGGGGTCAGAGTGGGTTTGGGTTGAGGGGGTGGTGAGCAAGAGATTGAGAGGGACAGAGACTGGCTCAGAGGTGAGAAGATGCATGCATACACACATGCCGGGTGGTGATGAGGTTTTGCTGGGTGTAACAGAAGTGAGTCATTAGGAGCTGAAAGCACCTGACAGATAGACGCACTCTGTCAGTGATAATGTAGACGAGGATGTTGTAATTAAAAAGCTGAAGGTCTGTCCTGAAGCTGAATCGAGCTGAACTGCATTGAAGGATTATGACCTTTCAGACACTAGAAAAGCAAGTTAATCAGGTGTGTGTTCGGCCCCAGCACACTGGTCTGCAGCTCCTCACTGCCAGCCACGTCTTCAGTGCAACTGCTTGTTTGGCTCGGACGTTTTCTTAGTACGATGGGTTTTTTAATACAGCAGTTTCTTTATTACCATGGCTTCTATAGTACAGTGAGTCTTTAGCACAGCGAAGCTTTTTTAGTTTAGTGAGACATCTTTAGTTCAGCTACTTCTGTAATGCAGTGAGGCTTCTATAGTTTTGCTGCTTCTTTGGTTCAGTGAAGCTTCTTTAGTTCTTCTTTAGCAGGTGGTAGCCGTGCGATCTTTAGCAGGTTAGGGTGTTTGCCCTGCAAACAGGAAGTTGTGGGTTCAATTCCCAAGACTGCGAAGCACCTCTGAGGTTCCCTGAGCAAGGTACTGTCCCCACACACTGCTCCCCGGGCGCCGTGTTCCTGGCTGTCTGCTGCTTCACTTGGTGAATGGGTTTAAATACAGGGGAAGAATTTCGTGCTGTGGTGTGTTCACTTATGACAGAATATTCACTTTCATATCTGCTGTACTGGGTTAAGGCAAAAAAGATGTACATGTGAAATCCACAAACCTTTTCTACAAACAACAAGAAACTAAAACAAGCATAACTGTCAGGTCTTGGCCAGCTATTGCTTTTGATTTTTGTGTTCGATTCACCTTCTTAATGTATGGGGAGAGAGCGCACATGGTATATGGGGAGAGTATCTGAGTGGGTACTGAACATTGTTTTTAGCCACTTTATATGTGCTTTTAATGTGGGAGCTGTCCTTAAACATAAATGGCTTGGTAAGAGCCAGCGAGTTAACACCCCTTTGGTTGTTTGGTGGTAGAATGCCCCACCCCCCTCCTCCCCAACACACGCCCCCTGCCAGGGTCATTGATGAAAGACGTGTTTCTGTTTGTTGTGGTTTATTAAACATAATCAGCACATAAACATTTCGTAATGGTAAGATTAAATTAATTCTAGTGTGTTTTCTCTATATCTTCATGCTAAAATCCAAAGTAAATCCGAATTTAGATTTTCAAATAATCTTTCTAGGGGTGGTGAGAGGAGGCATGCAACCCCTGGGGATTCACATCTTTAACACTTTTTTTCACCATGATGAATTAAAGCAAAAGAGCTGTCCTCTCCTCAGAACAGTATGGCTTCTATGGCCTGCTGCTTCTGTGGTACAGTGAAGCTTTTTTAGCTCTGTGGCGTCATTAGTACAGCGAGGCTTCTTTAGTTCTGCTGCTTCTTTAAATCAGCAAGGCTTCTTTAGTTCTGCTGCTTCTTTAGATCAGCAAGGCTTCTTTAGTTCTGCTGCGTCCAGTCTTCATTAGATAAGATGCAGCACACTGAAGGAAGAGAGACAGAAGAGGAGCCGCTTTGAATCTACGCTGTGAGCAGAATTTTGGGGCCAGCTGGTGACCTGTGGTTAGGGAGCTGTCCCTGTGATCGGAAAGTCATAGGTTCAAATCCCAGGACTGCCAGTGGCACCACTGAGCTACCCTGCCCACTGCTTCACTTGGTGAATGGGTTGAACGCAGAGAGCAGTTTTACACCGTGTGCTGTACTGTGCCATATTAACGTGTGACAAAAATGGCCACTTTACACATTGCTTTTTTTACACTTTAAATCCCAGGGGTGTCCATCTGCCTCCATACCTCCTCCCACCACCTTGGAAAGATTTGATTTAAAGTGAGGATTTACTCTGGATTTTAGCATGAGGATGTAAGGGAAAAAATGTAGGTTTCATTTAATCTTACTGCTACAAAAGTAGTGGAAGGGAGTTTAAGGCGTTTAGGAAAAACAGTCAAGAAGTTTACAATTCTACTGAATTGCATTGCATCAACAATACAATAAAGTTCATCACACAAAACAAGAGAGAGAGAGAGTTTCTAACCTCTCTCTCTGAAGGTTAGAATCCTGAAGGGTAGAAACTCTTACAGTAGTGTTATGATAACCTTAATTGGCTTATTTGACAAAATGTCATAGTTGGAACTGCTCATTAGCCTAATAAGGTTGAGTTGTTTTGATTCAACAAATGCTAGCCAGTGTAGTGTAGTGTTAACGTCATGTCCATGGAGTCTAAGTCTTTACACCAGATTTCACTGGTATGATGTTGCTGATGTTAGAGCTCCAGGGCCACTTGTTTATTGTCTCTAATGTTACTATTTTGCTAAGGATCATAACGAGAGCTCCTCAGTCAAAGTGCCAACTTTACGTTACCCCGAACCTCCTGGTTTCATTTTCTTTACACTAAGAGAGTATTAGAAAGGCTGCTGTCATAACCATGACACAGTTAAAAAATGTGCTTTTGGATTTGTTTTGGAACATGAGACTAATTAATCAGACAATCATGTAGACATTTATCTAAAATGGACCTTTATTAGAAACTGACCTCCCAGAGCTGGACCTCTTCCATTTCATTCTTTGTGCTGAGCACAGAAGCATTTATTTATTTGTGTAAATGTTTTATTTATTTATTTATTTATTTTATTTATTTATTTAGTTAGTTAGTTTTCTTTCCCGGTGTCTGTGTCAGAATGCCACCCCGCAGTTTCAAACACTCAATTTACACAAATCACACAAAAGAAGTATACTGGATTCAGAATGATGTTTTTCCTCCAAAAGGTAACAAGCTTTAGTACAGCAAGTTTTCAGTACTTTTAGGCCTCTTCAGTACAGCTGCCTCTTTATTACATTGAGGCTTTTTAGCTGTTTAGCAAAATGAGAATTTTTTTCCCCAGTGACTGAAAATGTATCAGAAACGCAGCTGTTTCTCAGCCAGGCTCAGGTTGGATGATTTAGACACTCTCTTTGAGGTTTGGGGAAATCAGCTGATGAGTCACTGATGGCCATTAGAACTTAATGAGGAGAAACATGCAGACAGAGTGTGTGTGTGTGTGTGTGTGTGTGTGTGTGTGTGTGTGTGTGTGTGTGTGTGTGTGTGTGTATGTGTTTCACTTCAAACATATTATGGTGTACCAAAGTACCCTTCTAAATAGCTTATGACTTTGTGTTCATTATCTTGTGTTACCTCATGAATGTTTTGTTGTAGTGTGTTTTGGCTTTTTTGCCACTAGGTTATTAGATTGCAATCCATGAATGCATTACATATCCACGTTTACGCATATTATTACTGGTTATTTTCCGGAGTTACTTTTGGAAAAGGCATTCTGGTGAAGCTGCTCTGCAGTTATTTGGTAGAACTGTGCTTTAGGCCTGCAACGAACAGTTAACCTTTATTCAACTTTTTAAAATTATGTAATCTAACTATTTTGCCTTCTTCAGTTCCTCACTCCTTGCTGCTGTCATAATTTCAATCTGTGAGGCAATTTCTTTTTTTAATGATGCAGTCAAACTTCAGATGGAAAGAGCATTGTAGAGCATTATCGAGCTCTTTTTAAATTAAACAATAAAAATATCTCCGTCTACACATCCTGTAGTGTAATATAGTCTGACAGAATGGCCCTGTGGACCACATGAGCATTGTAAAGTGCACTTTTTTTAAATGAACCCTTTGAGGAGTCACTCTTTTAAAACAGTGTAATTCTTTAGAGAGTGATTTTTTTTCTGAAGTCCTTATAGAATTCTGTACTGATTTTTAAGAGGTTCGTTGCTAGCTGAAACAAATTCCCTGAGAGTGATAATAATAAAAAAAAGTAAAGTAACAATTTGTCAAATGTGAACACAGCACACAGTGTGAACAGCTCGAAGTTCTTCCTCTGTATTTAACCCATTCACCAAGTGAAGCAGCAGGCAGCCAGGAACACAGCTCCCGGGGAGCAGTGTGTGGGGACGGTACCTTGCTCAAGGGTACCTCAGTGGTGCCACCAGCAGTTCTGGGATTTGAACCCATACCCTTCCAGTTGCAGGGGCAACTCCCTAACCACTAGGCCACCAGCTGCCCCAGGAAAAACAGTGGGCTGCCACCTTCTGGTTGCAGGGGCAACGCCCTAACCACCAGCTCCCCCACTGCCTAATGCGTCTAATTTTGCATCAGAATGCCATATTGGTTTAGATGCATATTTGTGATTATTTTCCTCAAAGGGTTAAAGATTAGATGCCAAATCTCCTCCTGTTTTTCCTATGATCCCAGTTTTGGTTACGTGGATCATATAAGCATTATAGAGCAATTTATTTAATGTAATTATAGAAGCTGTATCGCCCCCTACACTTCCTAAAGTGTATTGCAAACTATCCGGATGACTACGTGTAGAACATTACAGAGTTGTCGACAAATGTTTACAGCCCTGTTTTGCTCACAAGTACATGCGCATTTCGCAGACACTGGCGCATTTGTGTTTGTGCTCTTGGGTGAACGTGTTCCGAGCTTTTCTACACTGGCGATCTCCTGAAGTGTGCGTCCTCAGTATTGTGTATGTGCGTGTGGAGGAAGTAGAGATTAGCTCAGTGTGGTGTCTGGGTGGAGGGCTGTGATTGTGGAGCATGCATGTGTGTGGGTGGATGAGTGGATTGCTGCTGTCTTAAAGCTTAAAGCCTGTTATCTGCAGCCTCAGGACTCCACTCATTTAAATGTAAATGCAGCACTGGCACACTCAGGCCAAGCTTGAGGCCCACAGGCACCAGCAGCTAAAGCAGGAAAAGGAGGAGGACTCGTCCTGCTGGTGTTAATGAGCACTGCTGTCTCACACACACATGCACAGGCCTTTCATTAGCGCAGTGCACGCCTAGTTCACTCGCTTCTGCCAGCCACTTAAACATCCCACATTAACACACAGGCCGCTCTGTACCATACAACATTAGACATATGAGAAAATAAAAGGAATGGTTGGGCAAATGAAATCAAATTTCCCCAGCTTACTCTTACCCTTATTAGAAGTGTTTGGTGTTTCCCTCTTTATGCTGCACTGGAACTGTAATGCTAATGGAGAAAACAAGTCATGAAAGTCTATCGCCACCTGTTAGCACTGTGTACGCTGCGACATACACTTTTGTTAAAGGGGCTCTCAGGCCTGTTAGCCCCTGTAAACATGGGTCCTAGCAAGATTTTCTTGTTTCCATTCTTTTGGACAAAAGTTAATTGAATTACTCTTTTCAAGGCATCATTACGATGGAGAACAAATGACTGAATTGCAGTGTCTGATGAGATGAGGAGAACAAGCTCAAAGGTACACTTAGCAAGTTAGCTTACCTCCATAGATACTTTTCATTCACTTTGGATCCTTTTTACCAGGCCATCAACTTTTTTTTTTTTTTGACTATAGTGTTTCTTTTAAGTGAGAAAGAAATTTAAATGATAGCAAAAGAACTGGCAATTTCACCATCAAAATATTAAATTGCTTTTTAATACAGTCGACCCCCGCAAACCTGCGGTTCAGAGTTCGTGGCCTCAGTCATTTGTGGATTTTTTCTTATAGCCGAACTAATCATTGCTCACGGAAACCCTCGCAAAGTCACGGCAACCGCAAATACCCTCTGCATTTTTTTTTTTTTTGCTGTTTTATAATTTTCATGCATTTTAGGGCTCAATTACTAAGAAAAATATAATTGACTAATTTCGTAACAAATATTAACATAAATCCAGCAAAATTTCCATAACTGTTTTAGCACTGTTCGAGAGAACACAAAACACTCGTATACAAAAATGCACCTTGGGATGGTGAAATACTGCTGTACTCAAAGGCGCGAGGTTTGAAAGTAGCCAATCCGAGAGAGCTATTCATTTCTCCTTGCTGCTGATTGGCTGCTGCCCTGTGATGCAGCTCTGGCAGCTGCAGTCCAGCATTCCCGCATCATAACAATTCCCTGCGTGGAGCGATCTCGAGTTTACCTTTACGTTTTTTTTCATGAGTAATGTATTAAGCTGAGTCTAAAATGAAATCAAAGTGTTTTGGTAGCATTTTAGGGGCCTATTTGGGGTTTCGACTGTAAAAATAGGCATTTATGTGTGATTTTTACCACATCACATATTTGCGGTTTTTCAGAATTCGCGGGTGCTCTTGAAACATAACC
>JBBIGA010000016.1:19110894-19137696 GCA_037576975.1 Alestes dentex | reverse complement strand
TTTTAATTGAAACAGTTTTTAAAAATAGAAAAGAGTGTACAGCTCTATAAAATCTTTAGTGTTACTAAAAAATGTATATATTGCACGTACACAAATAATGGTTGGAAATGTAAAATGTTAAATATGACTGTAGTAAAGTACAATGTAGAGGTTTTATGAAATGTAACACTTTTTACAGAGTGAAATACTGATTTTTGTTTATTTTCTCAGCAGTTATGTGGTGTTTGACTGAAGTTTGCTAGGCTGGCTTCTATACTGCTAGCCGGCGGCAAACAGAAAATGCAGCTAATGCTATTTCTTAAAGGCAACAGCTTCACTACAAACTGTGTTTAACTATAGTAATTGCCTGCAATTTAGGAAACAAAATCAAACCAAGTGTTTGAATGTTTTCCTTTTGCCACTGTCAGCCCTGTGACATTGACTGAGAGGTGAAGATGACAGAGATTGACAGTTTCTGAGAAAGCTAAGGAGGGAAGTGCTTTGTTTTTCTTACATACTGAACACCCAGGGGCGCTGTGTTTTTGTTGGTAGTAGATTTATACACTTGTTTTGAGGAAGCAGGTTTTTAGATTGAAATGGATCACGAAACTTGTATTTTATATATATTTTTACTTAAAACAAGTATATGTTTGTAGATGAATGGTGTATTAAGACACAGCATGCGTGGATCAGTCTGTAATAAGCTTGCATTTTGATCATTTTAAGATCAAATCCCTGCATACACATGAATTGGGAATGAATTACCAAAACCTATTCATTTGAACCCATGTTGTAAATGTTCCCAGACTGACTACATAGGGAGGCAGAGAGACATATTAAGAAGACTTAGATGGCCATTATCTTCCTGTCTGAAGTATGACAGCAGCCAAGTCTGGACACGAGAGTCATGCTCCGCCCTCGTGCATGGGCAGTGATGTAAAAGCCAAGAGATAGTAATGAAACCAACCACTTTCTGGTGTTTTAAGGGACTTGTCACACGGAGGGAAAATCATCAGCAAAGTTTTTTGTAAATGTAGGCTCATGGAGAAACATACTTTTATCACCCTCACCCACATTCAGCCACAGCCATGACAGAGTACTATAGAGGGTAAAGTGTTCTTTACCCTCTATAGATGGAATGAGCAATTTATGTGCAGGATCAGGTTCTGAACTTCCCTGTGGTTCTTCTTGTTCTCCATACAGAGAGCCTGGAGATTCCGAGCCAGCCACACTGCAGGTCACTGACAGCACAGTGCTGCAGCACACACTGTCCACCAGGGGTGCCACCGAGGGTGAGAACAACAACGCCCCCACCTCGCTTTTACAGGACAAGGCAAGCATGATGATAGAAGTGACTGACCCTCAGCAGGGCCTGGAGCTGTCCATCACAGGTAAAGAACTGTGGGTGAGAAATACTGCTGTTCCAAGAGGTTTGTGATTGTAAAGGAACTAAGCATTGTCACACTAGTTATTGTGTTTATATTGATATAAATTAAAGATATCTATCATCATTTTAATAATTAAATCCTAATTTTGCAAATCTCAGTAAATGCATTTCATAGAGTCTGAAGTGTCTCTGTCCATTTTTTTGTGACCTTTACTTTCATTAATTTAACTTTATTCAGGTTTCAGTGCAAGAAAAAAAGTGTTTTAACAGAAACAAAAGCATCAGCAACTAAATACAATCAAATAAAAAATTTCCACTAGTCAGTTTGCACACGCTTTGCCTTTTTTGCAGCTTCCATTCTTTTTTGTCAGACATTTCAAGAGAAAGCCAGCACAAATAAATGTGTGTATGGGAAACACGGGTGCTGTTTATCTATTTGGAGCAGTCATGGTGTTACCAGGTGTTACCAGGGCTTGCATATTGTTAGGAGTCTCATTTTTCTCTGTTTTTTATGTAGTTTTTAAACTCCAGCTTTAGAGACACCTGCTACTTATTTTCCTTTCATGTTCCTTTCCTGATGAAAGTAGCCTTTCTACCTCAGAAATCTCTTTAGTTATTTTAGATGCTCGTGGCAGCTAAGGTGTGTGTAGGGTACACAAATATGGAAAGTGGAATATATATATACATATGTGTGTGTGTGTGTGTGTGTGTGTGTGTGTGTGTGTGAGAGAGAGAGAGGTTTACAGTAATTTTCTGTGAAATGTGTTTTACACTTTTTCTCCACAAAATTAGTAACTTACTTGGCTCTTTTAAGTGTAAAGTAAAAACAAAATTGTGGTCTCTGACTTTTGCACAATACTGTATATATATGAGTTTTGTTCTGATTGGCTGACCTGCATTAGGCTTCATTCAAAAACAGTCCTGGCTGAAACACTCCTTATAACTTCAGTGTGAGTGGACGGAGCTAAACTGCTATAGGCTGAAAAGGCAGAAATAAGTGAATATCTTGGCTTTCATGACCTCACAGAAACTCTTTTTTCAACATGGTTTCCATTTATGGACTGTATGGTCTGAGAGTAAAAAAAATATGTATTAAATCTTGCATCATGTTATTTGACAGCCAATAGCAAAGACCCGGAGGCTTCAAAGTCAGAGAAGGAAGACGAGGAAGTACCGAACACTTCAAAAGCTACGCCTCCAAACAGCATGTTCATCTTCAAACCCCGCAGTCCGTAAGACTGCTTCATTCAACTACTTCCTTAACTACAAAATAAAATGTCTATATTTATCTCTCTCCCTTTCTGTCTACCCCCATCTTCTTTCTCATGTCTTGTTTCTCTCTGTCTCTCTCAATATGTCTTTCTCTCTGTATTTCTGTCATTATTTCCCAAATCAGTGTAACTTTTACTTTATTAAACAACAATAATAATAACAATAAATGGTCATAATAACATATAAACGTCACACGGGATGTCCAAATGCTTGTCCAGCCTTTTATCCGAAATAAAGATTAATACTGTGAGGATTAGACTGTATTCAGCCACTGGATCACTTCAGCAGTTCCACTGCTGGGGCCTTCATACCTCTCTAGCTTGGAACTGAACATTGTGCTCCAGGTTCCAGAGTGTATTAGCAGGACTTTTTTTTAACTGGATTATACTTGCTATGTGTCAGCAATGAGGAATGACTGTCTGGATGCTTTTGGACATACATGTGTGCACACATACAACATCATGCATCATTTATCTTCGCACTAATGTAAATACATTGTATATCCATTTTTATATTATTGTTTTTATGCAATTATGTGTTTCTCATTTGTGGTTACTATCTATCTGTCTATCCAGCTATCTCTCCATCCATCCATTCATCCATCCATCCATCCATCTACCTACCTACCTACCTCTACAGTATTGTGCAAAGGTCTTAGGCACCTGTGCAAATTGTTAAAATCCGTTTTCTCTGTATCTGATGATGTTTTTCTGCTGGCAAAGTTAACATTAGAATAAATACAAACAAACAAGAAATCAGTATCAAGATATTTTTGGGTTGCAAAAAAAATGTAGTTGATATTTTGTGAACAGGTTTGAATTTCATTTATGCTTCCAGCTGTTGTTTGGATTTGTGAAATTCCATCAGCAGCCCCTGATTTAATTTAAAGAAGGACTGATTGAGTTAAACCAGGTTTCTGATGGTTATTACAGGTAATAACTGGCCTTCCACAAGTAACACATTGAAATACTGTACATAAAATCACTACTTACATTGAAACCGTTTTAAAATATTTTTACAGGTGCCTAAGACTTTTGCACAGTATTTGTTTCATAATAATAAAGAACTTTTTAACAAAGGTAAATTAACAAAGGTAAAAACTCTGTCTCCGTCTCCCTCAGTATCCGCAGGGCCTGTCACTACGTTGTTAATCTCCGTTATTTTGAGATGTGTATCTTGTTGGTCATCGCTGCCAGCAGCATTGCCTTAGCTGCCGAAGATCCAGTGGCCACAAACTCTGACTGGAACAAAGTAAGACTTGATTCTACTCTGTAATCTACAATATACAGGGGCTCAAACAGCCCTAGATCTTGCTTAAAGTGCCAGAATGGCCAGAAACACAACTGAGCACACATGCTTTACTGCTGCTCTGTTTTGGTCTCAGAATGTTTAGGTTCCAAAAAAAGCACAGCCTGCTGTGTATCACACGGTAGTCTGTCATTAAGTATATGCAAACTGGCAAGATAGGAAGTGTAATCCCCACAACATGTAATATAATTATTATGGTATCAGGCTTCCCATGAATACACCAGCAAATTTCCTAAAAAATCAGGGAATGATTAAATGCACTGTGCAGACTAGGCTGATTTGACTAGTTTGGATAAATTGTAATGAGGTTCTGCCACAGACTTTAATTTTGGTCTTGGGCATGATGGCTTCCACTGAGAGATGAAGGCATAGTGTCATCATTTTCATGCTCGAGGCAAAAGATGCTCCGGATTAAATGAACCAGAGCAGCACTAAAACATAATCATCATTTGGGTTCCATTTGGAAAGCTAATGGCTGCTATTCATCTAATTTCATTATTGCACCAAATGGGCCGAACACTGTTAATGTCTAAAGATGATACATGGTGTTTCGTCTGGGTGTGTATGTGTGCCTGTGTGTGTGCTGAGACTGACATTTGCACAGTTCGGAGATTGAGTCTGTGCTCTGCCTCCAACAGGTGCTTCGCTACTTTGATTATGTATTCACTGGAGTCTTCACCTTTGAAATGATAATCAAGGTAAGAGAGCTTCTGTGGTAAAAGAACCCCGGTTAAGAGAAAAATGATAAGGCTATATTTGTTTAAATGTATGTTTTTCTTTTCACCTATCAAATGTGTGTGTGTGTGTGTGTGTATATATATATATATATATATATATATATATATGTGTATATATATATATATATATAGCACCCTCAACAATTGTCACCCCTGATCTGATAAAGATAATAATATAATATCACAATGTAATAAGACAAAAATCCAACCTTTAATTTACATTCACATTAAAAAATATATTTTTTACGTGAAATCATGTGTGCCACAGTTATTGACATCCCTGCTTAGTCTTTTCCTGTAACATTTCACAAGGTTTGAGAATACAGACAGAGCGATCTAGATAATCTCTCTAGATCATCCAGAGTCCCGGGTCCTCTCGTGTGCACTGTCCTCTACAGCAGCCCTTAGGTTTCCTGTGGGATTTAGGTCTGAGGACTAAGAGAGCCATGGAAGACAGTTGATTTTGTGTCCGGTTAATCATTTCTGTGTTGATTTGGCCATATGTTTTGGGTCATTATCCTGCTCCAATGATAAGCCACTTTTTTATTTGGCTTACCAGCGGCCACCGGTTTTAGATTTAAAATGTCCTGGTATTTTGAAGACGTCATGATGCCATGCACTCTAACAAGGTTCCCAGAGCCACTGAGAAACAGGCTCGCAGCATCACAGATCCTCCACCTTACTTCACACTGGGGATTTTCGTCCTTTGTTTTACACCAGACCAATCTGGAGTGTGTTGTTACCAAAAATCTCATTCTTAGTCTCGTCTGACCAAAGCACATTGTTCCACTTACAGTCTCAGTAGCGTTTAGCAAACTCCACACCTTTACATTTGTGACTGTAGGACAGAAAAGACTTTTTTTCTGGCACGCCTCCCAAACAACCTGTTGGCACGTACATAGTGTCTAATGGATGTGATGGAGACTTGGTGGCCCCAAGATGCCACTCATTGCTGCAGTTTTCTAACAGTGAGCAGTGAACATTTTTACCTCCCTTACCACCCTCCTCTGTGATAAATTTGGGTCCTTGTCCAGCCTTGTTTGACACAGTTCTAACTGTTTTAAGCTTTCTAATCATTGTTCTGACTGTAGATACGAGCAGTGGTGATTTTCTTGCAGCCGTTTCCTGACATATGAAGATCAACACACATCTGCCTTACTTAAATAGCATATTCTCTTGTCTTTCCTGTTTTGAAGAGTGGCTAAGAGAAATGGACCTCTGTATCACATCTTATTTATACCCCAGAAACACAGGAAGTCATTGATCGAAAGTTCAGTATTAATTGAAAGTTCCTAAACACTTTGCTCAAGTTGAAAAAAGTAAAGTATAAATTACAAAAATTCTTTCGTTATTTTTATTTTATAGGAATTGTTAGGGGTGCCAGTAATTGTGGCACCAGTGATTTTGTTAAAATAATAATCATTACTTAGTGATGGATTTAAAAAATAAAGAAATACATTTGCTTGAGATAAAGGTTCGATTTTTTCTATTTTTTCAGTGTGAAAATATGCTAGTGCAATAAAAAATACAGACTTTTATCAGGGGTGCCAATAATTGCAGAGGGCATCTGCGCCAGTCCGCCAGGCTTTCTCGGCCGAGATGCAGACCTCTTCGCATCACATACACCACCTATATATCATTGCATATCATTGAAGTTAAGCCTAAGTGACTGATCCAACCTTACTAATCCTCAGTGATCCTTATTAACCTTGAGTGGCCCTTACTAACCCCGAGTAACCCATATTAACCCCATGTTTCCCTTACTAGACAACAGTGGCCATTCATTTAATTTAATTTATGAACCCTTATAGTCACGCATGAACACACCACAGCACACAGTGTGAACAATGTGAAATTCTTTCTTTGCATTTAACCCATTCACCAAGTGAAGCATGGGGCTGCCACCAATGGGAGGCACCGGGGAGCAGTGGGTGGGGATGGTATCTTGCACAAAGGTACCTCAGTGGTGACACTAACAGTTGGGATTCGAACCCCCAACCTTCTGATTGCAGGGCCAACGCCCTAACCACTACTAATCCTGTGTGACCCTTAATAACCTTCAGTGACCCTTAATAACCCTCAGTGGCCCTTGTTAACCCAGAGTGACCCTTACTGTGCCTGAGTGACCCTTACTAACTCTGAGCGGCCCTCACTAAGTGAGCTATGCTGATGTTTCCTAATGGTATTACTGCAGGAACGTCCTTAGTGATGATGTGCACTAACCCTAACATGCTGTGCATTTCAGTCAAAGCATCAATAAATGATATATGTGTGTGTGTGGCTAGATGATTGAACAGGGTCTGATCCTGCATGATGGCTCATACTTCCGTGACCTGTGGAATATTCTGGATTTCATAGTGGTGGTCGGAGCACTGGTGGCTTTCGCACTCACGTGAGTGTATAAATCAATATTGCATGTAATGTAATGTCACACTGTTTATTTTTTCTTTACGTTGTCCAGCCTCCAACGAGGCATTTGCTCCTCAGTAGAGCAAAACATTGCAGTGCAATCCAGACACCATTACTTGAGTATGAGACTGACTGACTCTCAACATCCACTTAACTGACTCGACATGGACTTAAGACTTCTGGTTTCCAAAATGTAGAATTTGGGAAACAATAACATTGATTGTCTTCTCATACACTGTTGAAATTGTGGAATTCTGATGGTAAATGTTCCGTCTCCATCTTGTCACTGTATTTACAGTCATTGTTAAAGCTGAAGTGTTAACACAACTTTGAAAATATAAGTATTTGAATAATAGTATGTGGCTGTTTTAGAAGGCGGAGAGCAGTCTGTGCAAAAAACCAGGCGCCACTCAAAGTTTCATGAATGGAACAGAGTGTAAATTTGTATTAAGCTGCACTAAGCTGTAATCTTTGCACCCATTATCTATGAGTGGCTCTCGTGTTTTGCGAGAAGTCCATTCAGATTCATATGCTTGAGGGAGAAAGGTGCTATCTAAGCCCATGCCTATAAGCTGCACTTGTTCTCATACTTCATACATAACACTCAGGCAGAATGCATCTGATTTGCATCCGCAAAGGGCTTAGTATGGTGTGCATATATTTGTGTAAAGAAAGAGGGACTCGTTTCCCTTGGTTTTAAATGTTTGCCTGTTTATTCATGTATTTGTTTGTTTTGTTGGTTTCCTGTGGATCGTGGCTCCCTGCATCTACCAGGAATGTTCTGGGGTAAACATATTTTCTTCATCACTCATGTAAAAGTGTCCATTAATGTCGATATGCAAGTGTGTATGTGTGCGTGGCTGTGTGTTTGATATGCAAGTGTGTATGTATGAGTTCTAAGTGTGTGTTTGTGTTTACATGTCAATCTACAGGAATAACAAGGGAAGAGACATTAAAACCATAAAATCTCTCCGAGTGCTGCGGGTTCTGAGACCGCTGAAGACCATTAAGAGGCTACCCAAGCTGAAGGTAAAGCCACTCTGGGGGTGCGCTGAATGCATCATTGCAATATTAAATGTCACATCAGTCACTGAAGGCTGATTTTCAGAATGAAATCATTTGCTTGTGCATTTTGCTGTGTCTCTTGTGACCACAATTTTCAAGCATACAGTATCCTTAGCTTTTTAGAGCAAAAGGCGCTCGGTTTTTTGAGACCAACAAAATCCAACTCTGTATTTTTTCATATCTTTGTTAAGTCTGTTTTATGAATAGGATGGTTGTATAAAAATATTTCTTTTTGATTATCTTCCCGAAACCAAAAATAATGCATTTTTTTGGATTCTACAAAAGGAACACGTTCTGCTTTATCACATGTATCTCTGAGAATAATGGTTAGAAACTCATTTAGAACTTAGAAACCAGAATTGGACTGAATGTCCACGGGCAGTTTCCAGTATCCCTGACTATTTTGAATATAAATACCCTTAAACAGTCAAGTATAGATGGAAACGGAAGAAAAATTAATAAATGACATGAGTCACCACAACATGTTATTCACTAGTACTAGAGAGTATTATTTTCTCAATAAAGCACGTTTTTGACCACTCAGTTAACCCTAGTGCCTTTGTGGGGCCTACTGGTCTAAATGTGTTAGGGGAAGGCTATTAAACATATCTTAACTACAAGAACTATAGACATTTAAAACATACTGAACAAACGTGTATACATCATTTCCAATATTTGTTTTCTATGTAGTACCATGACTATCCTAGGTAGGACACCCTGAATTTAATGGATATCTTTGATCAGTTTGCCCATTAATTGTTATTATAAGAGTCTTTACACCTATTTTAGTGCTCCAACAAACAATTTATTGTACAGGTTCATCCTCAGTACAGGTTCATCCTCAGTATTATAATGTCTGGACATAGTGATTATGTTTGGAGACTACTGTATGCAGTAGAGACATGGCAGTAATTCATATTTGTTCATAGTCATTGATATTTATGGATATGTAGCATTACAGAATGTGAGGTCAATGTGAGAAGAATAATTTGAATTGTGAGAAATGAATGATTCATCAGAGTGATTATTCTACAGTATACACACCGCTGATTCATCTTACACCCCTCCTCACAGCTGGGTCAAAAACATATTCTCGTCACTGCTAACCTCACAGTTAAGCCTTTAGAGCAAGAAATCCTGTGGGGCAAGCCACCCTCTATTCATGGAAATGTAACAATGTAATTGGGAGGCATATTTATCTCCAGGGCTTATAAGATAAGATAAGATAAGATAAGAAAAACAGGGGTTGACATAATTTTTCTGTTCTAGTACTCTAATGAGTACCTACATGAATTAATTGGTACACAGCAAATTTTATATATATATATATATTTTTGGCAATGTATAGTTTTTTTAATTAATTTTAGTGCTAAATTATTAAGAAAAATATAATTTATTAATTGTGTAACATAAATATTAACGTAAATTTCCTGTAAAACTTTATACATTTTAGTACTGTTCTGTCGAGGGAACACATAGCAACCGTATACGAAATCGCATCTCTGGGTGGTGAAATACCCCGGTACTCAAAGGCGGGATGATTGAAAGTAGCCAATCCGAGAACGTTATTAATTTCTCCTTGCTGCTGATTGGCTGCTGCTCTGCGATGCTTCTCTGGCAGATGTAGTCCAGCGTTCCCGTATCATAACAGAACATGGAGTGTTCTTGAGTTTACCTTTACGTTTTTTAAGGGAAATGTATTAAGCTGCGTTTAAAATGGAATTAAAGTGTTTTGGGAGCATATTTAGGGGTTAGACTATAAAAATAGACTTTTATAGGCCTTTTTTTTAACCACATCACAAATTTCCGTTTTTTCCCCCGTGAATTTCAGTGGTCTCTTTGAACTCTTTTATGCTCTTTCTAGCTTCATGTTTATCAAAAACCGGATGGCACACAGTTTATTATTTTAAACTGTAATTATTAATTTTCTTTTTAAGGGTTTGCCTACCTCAGTTGTGGTAATTAGAAATCCAGTATGGTACGCTTTTGCACTGTGAAGACGGAAAACTGCCGCGCATTTTACTGTTTATCCCGCACATGCGTACCGCTTATGTCAACCCCTGAAGATAAACCTTTATTAGTCCCACAAGTGGGAATTTTGCATTGTTTGGCAGAAAGTGGACAGAAAAATGGTAAGAGCAGCAAAAAGAATATAATAAAAGAAGTATTAAAAAAACAGTATAATATAAAAAGTACACTATACAAATAATACAAAAATGTAAATAAGGTCATTATATTTGCGGTTACGCAAAAAAAAATAAATAAATAAATAAATAAATATATATATATATAAACCTGTATAAGTTTATGTATGTGTGTACACATTGAATATATGTCTTCTAGAAGGTTTTAACATATGTATAAAGACATTTATTTTGAGAGAAATGTACTGCCAGCTAAACAGCTTTTAAATAGAATTTTCTCAGATTCCTAAAACTTCTGCAGTTCAGTGAAAAAAATCTGTGGTGTATATGTAAACATTAATCACTGTGTTTTTCTCTTTTTGTTTTTGTGTGTTTGTGTCTCTTGTTAACTGAAGGCAGTGTTTGATTGTGTTGTGACTTCACTGAAGAACGTCTTCAACATCCTCATTGTCTACAAGCTCTTTATGTTCATCTTTGCGGTCATTGCAGTTCAGCTGTTCAAAGGAAAATTCTTCTACTGCACTGATGGATCAAAAGATACAGAGAAAGAGTGCCAGTAGGTTTCCAGTAAAAAACACCAATAACACCACTGTGCCAGCTAATACCATTAACACCTAATAAAACACTAAGACCACTACAGTCACTATCAACACTGCTAACACCACAAAAAAACTATAAATACCACTGTCAATAAAAAAAAAAAGGCTGACACAGTTAACATAACTAAAATCACTACCATCAGCAGGTAGCCTAGTTGATCAGAAAGTCGTGAGTTCAAATCCCAAGACTTGAACAATGTACCCCACTGCTCTCCTGGCTGTTTCACTTGGTGAAAATGTTTAATACAGAGGAAGAATTTCATGCTGTTGTGTGCTGTGGTGTGTTCACGTATGACAGAATGGTCACTGTACACATTAGCATTGCTAACATCACTGAAACCTTGAAAACGAATAAAACGCTTAAACCATTAATACCTCTAAAATCACAAAACAGTACTAAAGCCTTTAAGACAGCTAACACTACTGCACAAGAGCTAAGAGCCCCTCTTCCCTGCCCAGAAACCAAAGACACCCATTAATGCTGTGTTCCCAAGAAAAGCTACAGCTAGTGTTGTTATAAAGCTTGAAGCACAAAGCTAGCACAAAAACAAGGCTCACAGTTTGAAGCTAGCATAAAAGGGGCAATCACTGCATCCTCGTTTCTGTCTTTCCTTTAAGACTAACACACTAACACCACTAAAACATTTAAATACACTAACATATCGACCTTGTAAACCACTAAACACCAGTAACACCACTAAAACTTTCACTAACATTGCTAACACCATAAACACCACTAACACTTCGACCACCACTTAAAGAACAACACCACTAAAACTGCTCACCTCATAAAAACTCATACCACTTAAGCCACTAACACATGTAAACCTGTTTATACCATTAAAACCATTGACACCAATAAAACCACTAATACCTTAACTCATTTCTCACTAAGCTTTTCAAAACTGCTCATTTTGAAATTCGAAAATGTGAAGGATGATGAACATGAATGTGAAAACATCATACATTTTCTATAGAATTTAGAACATTCTTCACTTTTGGGTTTGCATTCCTGGCTACTGCTTATTAATTCTGAACTCATATTTACTGATCTGTGTGTGTGTGTGTGTGTGTGTGTGTGTGTGTGTATGTGTTAGGGGATACTACATCGACTATGATAAAGATAAGAAGGATGTGAAGAAGAGAGAGTGGAAGAGACATGACTTTCACTACGATAATGTGGTCTGGGCCCTGCTGACCCTGTTCACAGTCTCTACTGGAGAAGGATGGCCACAGTAAGAGTGTGATGTGTTATGTGACATGCTGAACAAGTTAATATGATAAAACATTTGAGTTTGATGTTCGATGATGTTCGTTTGCACCCACCTCGCCCAACAATATTTTGTTTGATTTCGTCTGGTGCCAACACCAGCCAGACCCCTCCCACCCTCAGTGTGACAAATTTCCACCCCCTATTGCCAGCAGGTATTTTGCACACTACGTGTGTGTGTGTGTGTAGTTACTATATTGATGCTAACACATCCTCTTGTGACTGGAGAAATTTCCTTAACGTTGAAGCAGCAGGAATCAAAGTAACCAAGCAACAAATAATTCAGATAAATCAAAGTATATTGCTTTGGTTATTCACTTCTGTAATTAACCAACAAAGCACTTTATATCAACAGAACAATGAGGATAACAAAGTTGATTTAAGGCGCTGACTGCAGGTGATGTTGCAGAGAAAAGGGAAAATGAGCCATGTGCCCTTGAAAAATATTACCTGAATGATCATGTGTGTCTTGAACCCAACTGTTTGTTTGTTTGTTTGTTTGTTTGTGCGTGTGTGTGTTTAGAGTCTTGCAGCACTCAGTGGACGTGACTGACGAAGACCAGGGTCCGAGCCGAGGGAACCGGATGGAAATGTCAATTTTTTATGTCATTTACTTTGTGGTTTTCCCCTTTTTCTTTGTGAATATATTCGTAGCCCTTATCATCATCACATTCCAGGAGCAAGGTGATAAGATGATGGAGGAGTGCAGTCTGGAGAAGAACGAGGTAAATCAGAAACACACACTACCATAAACCATTGTTCATCATTTTGTTCATCAAAACTCTCAAAGTGTTGCCCCTAGCGAATCCTGTGGTGTACATCTTCTCCCGAGTGTCACTAGGTCCCCTGAATTATGAGTGTTTAACTAGCTGGATATTGGATATTGTTCTAAACATCACATACGTGCTGCAAACTAGCTGAAGTTGATTTGCATTGAATTGTTGTTCACATGAAGTAAAGCCACTGCTATAAATATCCACTACTTAAAGACTTGATGAAGCTTGCTGGTTTATGTAGGATATTTTATTGAGGTTGCAAGGCTTATAAATGTCGCAGAATGTGCAGGAGCATTAGCTTGCATGTAGCAACATTCATTTTTTGACTCATAATATAATTTACACTGTGATATTATATCACTGTGAAACTGAATACAGGACAGAATCATCAGCTTTGGAACACAGTGATCACCACAGAGTTTGATAGCAGTGATTTCCGTAAAAGCTTTTCAGTTTCTCCTAAGAGAAAAAACACTTAGACCTAAGGCTGGGCTAAATGCTGATAGCAAATTGTAAAATGATGCCATAGTCATTTTGTATTTAACAAAAGTTTGATTCCTTGGCAACAGAATGGTATCATTGTTCATCGTGAGTGGATGTAACCCGCTGTAATGGTCTGTTTTTAGAACAGGAAAAAGAGAGGCTGTGATCTGGGCTTTAATGCTGTAAGACTGCCTCGCAGTGCTTGGACACACACCTGCAAAATTATTATACAAAGCTGACCGGCAAACCCAGTTTTTACAGTCCATGTAATAAAAAAAACTGCAAACAACCTGTTTTTAGTTAAATGTTTTAAGAGCAACAATAGGTAATCATAAAAATTATTTCTGCCCTAATTTTATAGGTGGTATTGGTCAGCTTATTTTGCTGCATGAAAAAATATTTTTTGATGTGAGTTTTAAAATGCTGTTTTTATTTAAATCAGTGATTCTGCCTGTTATTTCCCTGTCCAGAGGGCTTGCATCGACTTTGCCATCAGTGCCAAACCCTTGACTCGCTACATGCCCCAGAACCGCCACACCTTTCAGTACCGGCTGTGGCACTTTGTGGTCTCACCTTCGTTTGAGTACACCGTGCTGACCATGATAGCCCTCAACACCATTGTCCTCATGATGAAGGTATGAAACAGTATTAAGGAGGTGGATTCTAATTGTCTGAATCCACTAATCTATAAATTCTTACATAATGTTGGCATTTAAAGCAAATTATGATATTTAGGCATTATTAACGTATATAGAATAATTTTGCATTAATTAAGTAGAGTAAAAGTTAGCCATCTAGAACACCAGAGGAAGAGCTAAATATACAGTAACTAAACATACGGCTGCTGGAGCTCTGCCATCCTTATTTTATTGTAGTCGTAGGAAGTAAATGAAGTTCACAAGCAACTTTGGAAAAATAACATATGTTCTGCTTGTCCTTTATGCCCAATGGTAAATGTTTGCTTTGCTGATCATATTCTGCGTTAATATGGAAGCTCATTTGCATCTGAGCACATTTCAGTTAGAGGGTGTTGATTCTTGCATGCTATTTTTAAACCTGAGTCTTATTCCATTAAATACTGATTTCCTAATGAACTTGTTTGCTATAGGACAGATACACTGTATGTTCAGAAAGACCCAGACACACTTTCTGATTAGTCAACCTCTTTGCAGTTCACCTATCAATGACTTAGGCGTTCTATTGCACAAACACAGTTTGGATAGTCTCTTTGAGCATTAGCAATAGATTTCAGAAGAAAAAATCAGGTGTACAAACGTTTTTTACTTTTAACTTAAAGCAATTGTTGGGGTCAAATATTGCCTAGAAGCCAGTATTTAAAGGTACAAACTGCATTTCAGTATTTGATCTATTTGTTAAAGCATTATAAGCATAATTTATGTCACAATCATACTGTGTTTCTGTGTTTCTGTGTGTGTGTGTGTGTGTGTGTGTGTGTGTGTGGATATCTATGTCTCTCGGACAGTACCACTTGGCTCCTCCTGCATATGATGCAGTGCTGAAACACCTAAACACTGCTTTCACTGTCCTGTTCTCTGTGGAGTGTGTTCTTAAGATTGCAGCATTTGGTTTTATGGTAAGCGGGGCTCACACACACACACACACACACACACACACACCATACACAAGGATAGTTACTTTGAAGCAATCATTTGCCTCAAAATCAGATTATATAATGTAGCTTACAACTAAAGGCCTGTTCATTCATAGGTCATATCCATACTTTGTAGGAAAGTGGCCCAGACTAACATCGGTGTGTTTTTTGTTATTCACACAGCCATGCAAGTAGCAAATCTCTGTCACGTTGTAAGAAAAAGATGGGATTTGGGCCACTTCTACCTGCTGTGTGAACTATGATTGCATAACAACTTGACATGGTTTAGGATAAGAGTGTGATGACTTGTCTGGGGTTCCTTGATGAGGTTTCATTACTTTCATAACAAAATGTCAGATATGATATTGAAAAAATAGTAAAACTGATTTTCAGCTGAACCATCGCTTCACTTATCCATCTCTTCACCTTAAACCTCCTCACTGTGTTCCAGAATTACTTCAGAGACACATGGAATATTTTCGACTTCATCACAGTCCTGGGGAGTATCACTGAAATAGTGGTCGATCTGCAGGTAACCGCCGATACTCATCCGCGTTACTGAGAATAAGTTGTAGCAAATGACTTATTTGGATCACTCGAGACAAAATCAATTTCCTTCTTCCTCTTGTAGATCAATGAATCTCTGTTTCTGTTTTTAGCTTGTGGTCAGAAGCCATTAACATTAGACATTTGTGCGTGTGTGTGTGTGTGTGTGTGTGTGTGTATATACAGCACCAGAAAAAAAGAAGAGACCGCTGCAAAAATGTTTAGTTTCTCAGGTTTTATATTTTATAGGTGCAAGTATTGAACTGAACTGCTGACAGCATTTCTCCTAATTTTCAAATAAAAATGGTGCCCTTTAAAGCCTCATTTTGAAGAAAATGACAATACGTCAAAGTAAGAGAAAAATAAAATGATGCAGTGTTTACAGAACAGAAAATGTGTTTTGCCATCCAACTGGTCACATTGCGAGAGGAGAGTGTTGATTACAACAGTGATTTTTAATACTGTTCCTCATGAAATAAGATTTGATTCGGGTGATCACTAATCAGTACCTCATAAAGCAGAATGAGGTGCTTGTGGAGGAATTTAACCGACACTGACATGGAATGGTTCCTAAACTAATTTCATGGTAGAAAAATTAAATGTGGAAGTTTCTGCACACTCTTATCTTAGAACAGAAAGTGTTTTTTCTTTGGCACTGCCTCTTGAACCGTTTTTGCCGCATGTGTTTTTAATTGCGCGGCATGTGCTTTTTCTGAGACTTCAGCCACAGCAGTTTTTCAAACTGTTGCTTATTCAGCACCAACTGGGCTGGCATCTCAAGCTTTGAAGAAGAACACTGTTAACTCTGTTACATCAGCTAACAGATGCCCATGCTGGCTTGCATCAGACCGCCCACTCAGAGACACCAAGGCGTATTATACTCTCTTAGACTCCCTGCATCAGGTGGCTATGAAAGAATTCCACTCCCTCCTAATGTTGTTAAATTCATTAAATTAACATTTGGTTGTTTCACATGGTAAATCTTCCTGTTTCCACATCCCAAAAAGAATATTCTGAGTATCATTAGCATGGTTTCAGTGATATATATATGTATGTATGTATGTATGTATGTATATATATATATATATATATATATATATATATATATTTCTGTGTTATGTTTCATGTTTTTTTTAGTCTGCCACCTTCAACATGAGCTTTTTGAAGCTGTTCCGAGCGGCTCGACTGATAAAGTTGCTAAGGCAGGGCTACACCATCCGGATCTTACTCTGGACCTTTGTGCAGTCTTTCAAGGTCAGATATTTCAATAATAATAATAATTAAGCTGAGATTCTACAGCACATCAAATGCTTCTAGTTCACATGTAAAATGGTAAGAAAGACTGTGAGGTCGTGCAGACAGGATTGATAACCTACGTGAATTATGGCCTGGAGCAGTCAAGTACTGCTCCAAGGACTGCTTCCTTCCTGAACACATACATGAAGATTACTTCCTGCTGAAATACAAATTGACTCTGCACTTTGGACAAAAAGAACCTGTAACCTCAGGGCTGAAGACAACTTTACAATAGATTAATTACAACAGGATTAAGTCTTTTCTGAAACATGTAAGTTTGCAAAGGTAGCCTTTATGATGCTTATTAATCCACAGTTTGAGACTTTACAGATTATAGACTGGTGTTGATGTCTTTCTTAAAGTGCTTTGCAGTCATAAGTAGTTCAAAGGATGGTAGCAATGATCATAAGTAACTTCAAAACCACACTGGGCTGAGTACCAATATCCAGTCTTCTGTTCTGACAAGCACTTGGAAGTGGCATGGAAGTGGCATGGAGTGCAAGCTCCCTATGTAGAATCAACTACAGACCAAGTCTACCAACTTCATCTTGTGTTGGATTGCCTGCTACTCCCCTCCTCTAATGCCACTGAGGCCTCAGGGCATGAATGCAAAAATAAAGCAGCCTTACTCCAGGGTGAAAAACATTAAACAGCACAATCTAACACAAGCTCCAGAATGTAAATACCCAGCTAAGGCAATCCCAAGCTTACATACCTTTTAGTCTGGTCATTAGACTGTTTACTGACAGCATCATGATCAAGATGGAACATTGTATTCATAGAAGCTGTGTAATGACTAAGCACTTTTGATCATTTTACTGCTGGAGCTTCAGTCTGTGCAGCCACAGATGACAGCCTGAGAACATTTTCTGCCATCAAGCACCACATTGACATTAGATATGCTAAACCTATCCATTTACATTTACATTTACGGCATTTTTCAGACGCTTTTATCCAAAGCGACTTCCATTCCCTAACTACAGGGGACAGTCTCCCTGGAGCAACTTGGGGTTAAGGGTCTTGGTGAATGCCCCATACAGTTTGGTGAATGCCCCCTATGTCAGCCAAGCGTAACATAGGCACGTTTTCTGATTCTAACATTCACAAGACAATTTACAAGACAGTTATTTTTTATTTAATGCTGATTACAATAGTTTAGCTGTAGAAGCTCAGTTTTGCTGGGATTCAGCTTGAGGTGGTGGGCCGCCATCCAAGAGGAGATGTCAGCCAGACAGTCTGAGATGCAGGTCAAGCCCTGATCATCAGTGGAGGGGAAATAGAGAATAAGTTGAGTGTCATTTGCATAAAAGTGGTAGGAAAAGCCACATGAGGCTGTTACATCCCCAAGATAACCAGTATATAGAGACAAGAGAATCAGTCCAAGGACCGAGCCCTGGGGAACACCAGTGGACAATCTTTGCTGGGCAGACTGAGAGCCATGCCATGCTACCTAGTACTGCCAGTCATCAAGGTAGGATTCAAACCATTGCCAGGCTGTGCCCGATATCCCAAGGCTGGTGAGAGTAGCCAGGAGGATCTGATAGTTAACCATGTCGAAGGCTGCAAAAAGGTCAAGAAGAATCAGGGCAGAAGACAGATTGGCTGATCTAGCTGCAAGAAGTTCTTCGGCAATGGCTAGTAGTGCGGTTTCAGTAAAGACTGGTGAGGGTCCTGAAGCATGTTTTTAGAAACAGGACTTTGGAAATGAAGGAGAGAAGAGATACTGGTCTGAGGAGTCCAGCGTGGGTTTCTCCAGAATTGGTGTGACCACTGCAGACTTGACAGATGGGACATGGCCAGTTGTTAAGGAGCCATTGATGATGTAGGTGATATGCGGGATTAGATCCGAGGATATCATCTGGAGCATACTCGACGGGATAGGGTCGAGCGGAGACGTTGTGGGTTTGCTGGAGAGAGAGAGAGGTGAGAAGCCTGGAAACTGGGCAGTATTGGCTGGTCTCAGGCTGGCAGGCGGCTTGATGATTGGCAGGAAGGATCTACTAATGTCGAAAAGTCGAAAAGGTCCGGTGAGGAGCGGCAGCCAAAACGTGCACAGCGTATTCTCATCCGGAAGTGATGTCAGGAGTGACCCTCCTGTCATCAATCTTCTCATCAAAGAACATGGCAAAGTCTTCTGGTGAGAAAGCTGGAAAAACAGAGAGATGGAGATTTTGGGAAAAGGTGGCAAAGAGCTTGTGAGCTTGTGGATGCCGATTCTTCAAACTTGGTTTTGTAGAAGAAAGACTTTGCAGAAGTTAAATCAGTGGCAAATTTGGATAAAAGAGCGCGATGAGTGAGATAAGGTCGCTGTCACAAAGCGTTTTCCTCCTTCTTCTTTCAGCTGCTCTCAGTTCCCTTCGGTTACTTCGCATAAAGACTCTAACAAGGCTGAGCATCTTAGCAGTGCAGCTAGTACCCTGACTAGAGAAGGAGCAATAACTTTAGCAACTGGCTAGAGTATCTGGACATAGACACAGCACACAGCTGCTTACTACAGTACAGTTCATTTTAGAATTTTGTACAAATCAGTGAAATCAATTAATTTTATGCAAGAAAAGATCAAGCTTTATGAATAGATCGTCCCCAAAAATACAATTTCTTAATTTTCCACACAGGCTCTGCCTTATGTCTGTCTCCTCATTGCCATGCTGTTCTTCATCTATGCTATTATCGGGATGCAGGTAATTCCCTTTCTGCACATTAACATGATTAACTTTCTAAATACTAATTATCTTGGAGCTGTTGGAGTTGTGTTGGTGTTGGCACATGTTTTGAGTGTTCTTGAATCTCTCTGTAGGTTTTTGGGAACATAAAACTAAATGAAGAAACTCACATAAATCAACACAACAACTTCAAAACCTTCTTTGGTGCCCTTATGTTACTATTCAGGTATCATTACATTTCTGAAAGATATAAACTTCTTACTCGCTCTGTGTTTGCCTAGGTGTAGTTATGTTGTGATGAACAGGAGTGTGTGTGTGTAAAGTAATAGTGTGATAAAATAAAGTCTTACTACCTTTGCCATAAATCCACTGTTATCTTGTTAATGTGTGTGTCTTTGTGTGTGTGTGTGTGTGTGTGTGTGTGTGTGTGTGTGTGTGTGTGTGTATGTATGTAGGAGTGCAACAGGTGAGTCGTGGCAGGAGATCATGCTGTCATGTTTGGGGGGGAAAAAGTGCGAGGCCGACACCTCTCTGGCCTCCCAGACAGAACCTGAGGGAGGTTGTGGCACAGACTTTGCCTATTTCTACTTTGTCTCCTTCATCTTCTTCAGCTCTTTCTTGGTGAGAGACAAATACACATATCGCCAGTGCTGGGTAGAGCAATTAGTAGTAAAGCTATTAGTTTAGCCACATATTCCAGTAGCCTAGTAGTAGAATGGCTACCTTTCAGATCAAGTAGCATTTCAGTGCCGAAGCATTTTATCAATCAAGTAGCAAGGTCAAACATTGTTTCATTTAATTCATTTCATTTTTTTTGCCAAGCTCTTATGTTACTGTTCCTATATCTGACTGGCGTTATAGCCCAGCATAGCAAGGGTAGCGAGGAATAGACAAGAATACACATTCAAACTCTCTCTCTCCCTCTCTCTTTCTTTCTTTCTTCAGATGCTGAATCTATTTGTTGCTGTTATTATGGATAATTTTGAATACCTGACACGTGACTCTTCCATTCTGGGCCCTCATCACCTGGATGAATTTGTGCGGATGTGGGGGCAGTATGATCGAGCAGCCTGGTGAGCCATGTGTCTGCGCCATGCTAGCACATTCTTGATGAGGAATGTGTCTCATAGTTTTAGCAGACTGAATTCAACTGGGAAACATCACCTATTAGGGATGATACATTGAGCCTTGTGTTTTTCTTTTGTGGGTGTGCTAAAAAAAAAAAATCAAATATGTTCAGTCCAGTAACTAATAATCATTATTCTTTTAGGCTGCTGGTATTTTCTGTCCCCTTCAAATGTGCTGGAACAGCAGGGCCAAGTAATTTGTTTTTGCTGTGCGCTGAAGACATTTATGTGTGAAATTGAAAGGTGAATCTGAGCAGAAAGAGAGTTACAGCTTTTATTTCCTATAAATGTTAATATAGAACATAGCACATTTGGTATCAAACCACTCAGTTTTCAAGTGAGTAAAAGTAGTGTAACAGAATGTTTTGGTTGCATTTCCCTTGCTTGCAGTAATTGCATCAAGCGTACGAACCATCGACTCCACAGTTTTTTTTGTTTCTTCACTGGTTATACCTTTCCAGGTTTTTACCACCATTAGGCTGTTAATAATCCACATTGGTAGTGGTCTCTTCATTTATTTGAGGAGAAGAGCAGTAATATGTTTGGATGGCTCCTTTAGCATCACAGGCTACCTGGTTAGCAGTGTTAGCAGCACTGTAGTGGAGACTGGTTCATTCTGAATTTACCACACTAAGAAGGGTAGTAGTGTCACACTAATGGTTGAGCCTGTTCCAGAGGCAGCCATGCAAGACCAAGCCATGACACGATCTCCAACATGGTTCACAGATGAGTTTGTATGTTTGTGCGTGTAGGAGCATTAGCAGCTCTCTTCTTTCTCCAGACTTTGGCCTTTCTATCAGATAGAGGTTAATCTTCATCTCATTAGTCCATAAAACTCCAGAACTGCTGATTTCATTCTGGCTTTCTGATTTTTACTTTTGTTGAGTGCAACTTGTGGTGTGGCATCTATACTGTGGTTTTCTAAGGGTGCTTTCAATTTCTGTGGTTCGGTTCATTTGGTCCGGACCAAGGGCAACAAATGATACATAATAGTATTTTTCTGCCGTTTTGGGTCCTTTTCACACTACACTGATTGCTCTGGTCTGAACCAGTTGAAACGAACCAAAATGCAGTCACGTGACAACATCTACATCACTCAGTGGCCAGATGTGCCATTTGACGTATTTCCTAAACTGCTTTTCGATTGGTCAGAATTAACGTGTGGGAAAATTCCAACGGAACATGCCACTTTTTAGTATGTAGGGACGATTTAGATGAGGCTCCGCACCTCCTCACAACTCCAGGTTTGTCCGCGAGCTGCCATGGGGCTATGTTGCTAAAGTGCTGTTGTTCGAGTTCGGATCATGTTCTCACCACAGACGAACCGCTCCAGGGTTCGTCTGAAAGCATACTGAGACCACCTCTTCAAGTGTGTTACATTCACACCTGCCCAAACGAACCGCACCAACTAGGAAAACGAACTCTAGTGCGATTCAACCGAACTAAATGAGGCATGTGTGAAAACACCCTAAGTCTCCTTCAAGACAATGGATTCCACCCCTGCTCTTTGGAGGTTCATAATGTTACTGCCTGTTGTTTTGGTTTATATGCCGCTTTCACTGTTTATCTGTCATCAGTTGTTGTTTTCCTTGGATGGCTCATTTGATGCCTGTTGCTCAGTACATCAATGGTTTCCTTATTTCCACATTCCAGATGGTGGCACTGGCTGTGCCCAAAGTTTCTGAAATATTTCAGATGAATTTTTCCCCATTTCCCATTTTTTGATCTCAAATGTCTTCGGTGCACAACAAAAACAAATCAACTGACCTTGCTGTTCCACTATATTTGGAGGGGACTGTATATTATATTTATAATTCTGTGTTAATGTAGAGAATCAGTAAGACTTTTTAAATCTGCCTACTAGTTTCTTGTGAAGTTACACACTGAATGTACTCCTTTGCAGAGAAGAAATTAATTAACATTCCGTAGCTGTGACTTGTAAAATCTCACTAAAACAACTGCTTTGCTGCATTGCCTCATGCAATACATAAAATGCAACTGTAGATGTAAATGATAGTGTCAGGGCCAGCGTTCCTAGTTTGTTGTTGTTGTTTCTTTTAATTATTTCCTCTTTTTTTGTTTTTGGGAGTTAGCTATGGCTTTCCTTCAACAATTCTTTACACTAGTTATTTTCACTAGTTATTTTCACTCATGTTATATATTTTCTATCCTTTTTACATGCTTTTGTTTTTTTTTATTTGGATTTCATTGTGTTTTGTATTATTAATTTACCAGATTGTTATAATACTAGACACTGTCAGCTTAGTGACATAAGAACAGGAAAATCCTTCACAAATGGGTGGCTCTCTCATTGGTCACAGAAGCGGAACTGAAACCTGGACAACACTGCATGAAGGGTAGAATCAGGAATCAGGAGGTAGTAGTTTGACTTGCTCATGCTCTGGAATATGGTGCCATACAACCCCTCTTGAATCTGGGCCCAAAAGAAAGAAAAAAATGTGAGTCTTGTGAGAACATGTGGAAATAGCAATCTACATGTCAGCAGAGGAGTAAGGAGAGCACTGGGGCTTTCACAGCAAATCTCATGGCTTGCCCACGCTTTCTTGGTGACACACAAGAAGTATTGACACTTTACGCTTTCTAAGGGGTTCGACAAACAACAAATTCACTAAGCAACATTCAGGATTCCAGTACATAAAATAAAGTGAGAGAAGAAAATTACAGGATGTTCAGTGCGAGACATAGAGTAGGCCAGAGATCTGCAGAGATCATTGACAAAGAAATCAGGGGACTTGTACCACATGCTGGCCAGATTCTTACCTGCTGGAGTGTCAAGCTCTGTTGGATACAGGCTTCACAGTTTACATCCTGTGGCCTGGGACACTTAACCAGGGATAAGAAGCTGCTAAAGGGTTGCATTGAGAAAATTTATTTTTAAATTTAAAAATGCTTGCATTCTCAAGTTTGGTTTTGTGGTCAAGCAAGGAACAAGATGAGTGAGATAACCCTCAAGTGTAGCCACTAAGGCCAAAGGTCTCAGGGTCATGACCAGTTCCCTGCAGTGGAAACAGAGCACAGGGGCCACACCAACAGTTAGTGTCAGGGACAAGTTTCTGACACTATCAAACTTAGTCGAGGCCAAGGGTATTTAGTGACAGATGCCGTTAAGGTGGCTGATCCCTTCGAGAAGAAATAGATGGATAGAAGCTGGACCTGATGTGGGAATGAAAGACAAGCATTTAAGAATTGGTAAATCCCCTAGACAAGCATTTAAGAACAGGTAAATCCCCTAGAGTACTTCAGAGATAAAGAGCTATATGAATCTATTACCAGGGGATCATATAAATGCAGTTACAGTAGTACTACTTTAACCAAGAAGTCTTGATTTGGTGAAGTCAAGGTGTCCCAGAAGTAGTCTGTTGTGATTGGGCCAAATCAAGACCCACTTTTGCCAGGTCAGCATGTCACCTGGTGAGCAGTCTAGGAATCTACATGATGCCCATCAGCAGTCTTGAGAATTCTCCAGTGCCTTGATCTCCTATTTCCTCCCTCCTAGCTGTGTGCCTCTAGGTAGCCTACCCAAATTAAAAGTCCTGTGGACATCCAAATATGGACTGCAGGGAGCCAGTGAAACGGGGAATTGGAGCATACCACCAAAGCATTTGCATTAGGGTTATATCATGGACTGTGGGATGGACAATGGATGACCCCTGAGGTGGTAGCATAGTGCTGGGCTGTGGCAGAGCTTCTAATCAATTGTTTCTTTTTTTGTTATTTTTTTAATTTAAGTTTTTATGTGTTACGTTCTGCTTATGCAATAAGTTACGATTGGATGTATTTTATGTTTTTACAACTTTATCACATTATAGCAAGCATTCGTTACGTAAGCCTTGATAAAGGCACTTGATAAAGGAAATGGAAATGTGTCTCATTCCATTTTCTCTATCTAGACAGCCTATGTGGTTAAATATGTTAACCACCAGCACATATGTTTCTCCCACTGAAAACAATTAGAAAAGGTGGTCAGAAAAAAAATCATACAGTGTGAACCCTGTCTTAGTCATTACTATACCTCTTGCCAAATTATGTCTAGAAAAGTCACACAGCAGGTTCAGTGACAGATACTTACCATTTTCCAGCTAGTGCTAACTTTATTAAGTCATTGCAGCTAGGGTCCTTATGGACATGGTTGGCATTTAGAGTCATTGATTAGTTTAAGATAATCAGATTAGTGGATTGCTAAATTCATTTGATGCAGCCCTTAAATGTAAAACCAAATGAAGGAATGATTGAGTGAATAAATGAATTGAAAATCCCTCCGTCACACAGTCTGTTCAGTGATGGCCAGATTGTGCCTCTGTGACAGCTAACAGCCTGTGTTTCCTCTTCCAGTGGAAGGATACACTATAAGGAGATGTACAAAGTAGTGCGCACTATATCGCCCCCTCTGGGCTTTGGGAAGAATTGCCCCTACAGGGTGGCATGCAAGGTTTGGCTCACCCACAGTCTACCCCACTTCTTTCCCTGTCCTCTTTTCATTCTTTGTAATTTCTTTTGCCACCTCCAAGCACACTCTACCCCTGCAGCCCGCAAACCTCCCCTACCCTGCTCGGTCTTCCGGCCAAAGATAAAGTCAAAGCCTCTGTGCACACAGAGAATATCCTCTTCGCCTCTGTGTGGGTCTTTAGGAGTGGAGGACTGAGGCAGTTAATGAGCCTGCGGATCTAGGGTTGATACCATGCATGTCAGTGGAAGTCTTGAAGAGTTTCCCTAATTCCATTTACTCCATCTGTGTGGTTAAATATTTTAACCACGGCAGCACTTTATGTTTTTCTTTGATGGAATGGTTTTAATATTTTACTTTCAAACCTCTTTTATAAAACCCCAGATCACAGAGACTGTCTCATGATCTCTTTGGCCATCCTAATGATTTCTCTTCTCAGACGTTTCTATGCTAAATGAGCATAGAAAGAGCTTAAGACGAGTTTTGTTACATCCTTTTCTTTTCAGTCTGTTTTCCTTGTGACTGAGACACATGAAATGACGTACCCTCTTCCTTCTCCCCTTGTCTTTGTTTTCTCGCTCCACTCCATTTTATTCCTTTCCTCTCCTTGTGGAAATGCTTCCTCCTGTTGCTCCTCCCCCTCCTTCATCACATTGCCCTCGGTGATGCCCCCCAGTGGCCGTATTCACTACACTGATATGTACGAGATGCTGACCTACATGTCTCCGCCGCTCGGCCTAGGCAAGAAATGCCCCTCCAAAGTGGCTTATAAGGTAGTCTGAACCGTGAAATCTATTATTATAGTGCGCCAAAGGCCTGTCCTTGGCTGAGTTTTACAGAAGGTGTGCACTTCCCTCTTTAATTAAGTTCCATTTTCAGCAGCGAGTGATTACAGTCTGCTGTCCATTCCAATTCAGTGTGCACTGACACCTGCTGTAAAATGAGACCAAACACATTTCTGTGGACACAAAAGAAATTCATATATTGTGATAATGTGGTGGTTGTTCGTCATCATAATTACACAGTATTTAATCTTGGCATATTTCTGTGTTGTTTTTGGGAATGTTTGTTAGTAGACTGTACTTGTTCCCTGCATATAACACTTTGGCCGTGTGGTGCAATACAAACAGCTTATGATGGTAGTGTTTATGCTCAGAAAGTACATTTGATAATATGAGAGGCAGATTCGGTGATGTCATTTCTCGCTGTCATCTCTCAGCCATCCTTCTGCATCCTGCTGTCTGTTACACTGTCAAGCTGCGGTCACACCGAACCTATTGCCTGTTTTATTTGCAGGGCGAAAATCAGGCGATTATAAGGGGTCCATACTGTCAGGTGGTTTTCGAGGTAACATGCGGTTAAAAACAAACCAATCTGGCAAATTTCCATGGTTAAGCATTGGGACAGTACTGAGGCGTTTTAACTCTTTTGTTGAGTTACTGTCCATTTTTTTAAATTTGATTTTCAGTGTTAGCTTCTACAAAATGCATCATTTTTTTCTTTTTAAAATCAATAATTTATTAGTCTAAGATGATTCCTAAAAACAGAGGTACTGCTAAAAAGGAATAAATTAAACTCAAACCTTATAAATATTAAACATTAAATAAAATATTATAAATATGTCACATATCTAACTGCAGATATTCTGGGTTGATTGTCTGTAA
>JBBIGA010000016.1:19083952-19096758 GCA_037576975.1 Alestes dentex | reverse complement strand
TGACATAGTGTTTGGTCCAGTGGTAATGAAAAGTGACATAGTGTTTGTACCATGAGTAAAAAGAGAGTTAGCAGCATATGATTGGGGATGACACAGACATTCATCACACTCTATAATTAGCTGTGATGCTTTAACCCATTTATGATTTTTTTTTTCTTTCTAGAATTGCCCTTTCCCACCCCCTCACCCCACCATTGCTCAGAGAGCATGGCTCAGGAGACGAATCAGACGCAAGTTCCGATGCTTTGCACTATGGGATGTGGTTTCTACGGTAACCCCCGTACGAATGGCATGTGCTCTGTCTGCTACAAGGAACACTTGCAGAGGCAGCAGGGAGGGGGTCGGAGCAGCCCCCCAGGTGAAAAAGGTAGGATAAAGACAGCAGGATGTGATAACTGTGGATGCAGTTACCTGCTGTGGATGTGAGTGTTATAAATGTGTCTGTGTGTCTTCAATATACAGTAAACCTCCGACATTCGCAAGGGTTACGTTCTAAGAGTACCCGCGAATACTGAATTTGTTTAAAAAAAAAAAAAGCCTATTTTTATAGTGTAAACCCTAGATGTACCCAAATATTCTCCCAAAACACTTAATTTCATTTTTAAATCAGCTTAATACATTACCCTGAAAAAATCTAAAGGTACTATTGGTTTGTGCTGTCATTTTCTTTGGTATGCAGGGTAAATACAGTAATAATTTAATTGACAGTAATAAGATACAGGGCTTTAAGAAGAACAAAACGAAAAACACTTGAGCTCCACGTGGGAAACTGTTCTGAAGCAGGAGTTCTGGTCTGCAGCTGCCAGAGATGCGTCACAGGGCAGCAGCCAATCAGCAGCAAGGAGAAATGTGTTCTCTGGACAGTACCAACAATGTATACAGTTATATTTTATATGGAAATGTAGATAAATGTATGTTATTTATGTTACAAAATTAGTAAATTATATTTTTCTTCATTTAGCACTAAAATGCATGAAAAACGATATGTTGAAACAAAAAAAGAACAAAAAAAAAAGATGTACAATATCTGCTGTTTCCGCGAGCAGTTATTAGTTCGGTGTTAAGAAAAAAAGTCAGCGAACGCCTGAATCTGCGAATGAGCGGAGGTTTACTTTATACATATACACACATGGGTAGGTGTACAGTTTGGACATTTGAAGAAGCATTAAAAGTCTTCAAAAGCACTACAAACACCCCGATTAAATTTGGCTGCCACAGTGAATCAGTTTTACTAAATTGCTCTCAGTAAGATTAAGAATCTTAAGTATCCACCCTCACTCATTCTATCTGCTCCCCTTACTGTACAGATGCACTTTGGAGTTTTGAGTGCCAGACTGTAGTCTGTATCTTTGCATCATTTGTTTAGCCCACTTTACCCCGTTCATCGACGGTCGTTACCCTCTGTGCAGAGCGCGCACACAAACCAACGTGCTGCTGGCATGTCAGTGTCTATGTTGTGCTGAGACACCCAGATAACACCTGCTCACTGGTGGTCTTCTGACTGTTAATGAACAGTGTATACACTGATCAGCCACAACATTCAAGCAACTGACAGGTGAAGTGAATAACATTATCTTGTTATGGTGGTACCTGTCGAGGAATGGGATATATTAGGCAGCAAGTGAACAGACAGTTTATGAAGCTGATATGTTGGAAGCAGGAACAATGGGCAGGTGTAAGGATATGACTGACCAAATTGTGATGGCTAGATGACTGGATCGTAACATCTCCATAACAGCAGGTTTTGTTTGGTATTTCCGGGTATACAGAGGGAAGTACCTGCCATAAGTGATCCAAGGAAGGACGATTGGTAAACAGGCAGCAGGGTCTTGGACGGAAAAGGCTCAGTGATGCAAGTGACTAGCCCGTCTGGTCCAAATCCACAGAAGAGCTACTAAATCAGTGCTTGCCGAAAAAGTAAACGTTGATTGTGACTGAAAGGTCATCGCAGCTTGCTGCATATGGGCCTGCGTAGCTGCAGGACAGTCAGAGTGCTCATGTTCACTCTGAACTGACAGTAAACCAATAGATATACTGGACCATGGAGCAGCTGAAGACCCCCTTCATACCTTTAGTATCCTCTTATGGCAGTGACATTTTTTATGGAGGCTCCATCTTGCAGCTTGTAGGACTTAAAGGATTTACTGCTAATGTCATAGTGCCAGATACCACAGCACACCTTCAGAGGTCTTGTGGAGTTCATGCCTTGATGGGTCAGAGCTGTTTTGGTGACACGAAGGGGATCTAGGCAATATCAGACAGATGGTTTTACTGTAATGGCTGATCAGGGTGTAGTAGATATTCTAAATACATGTAGTCTGTATTGGAATCTTTGAAAGGCTACACTTGGTTTGTAACTGTTTTTCAGCCCTTTTAATTGTTTTTTAAGCTCTGATCACTTGAAAATAATCAGTAGATTACCAACGTTGCGATAGCTTTACAGATAAATCAGATCAGGTTTTATAGCAAAAATACATTGTTATGCAGGGGAACCCTTGAATGTATTCAACTTTTCATTTTTAGTTTTTTTAGTATTTAGTTTTTTTAGTATTGATGGAAATATAATTTCAATGTGTGTTGTTTTGCATTGTTATATCCTTAAAAGGCAAAATTCTTTATTTGCCAGCAATAACATCAATGACAATTGTTGTTTGCTAATTATGGTTCTTAAAAGATTATGTGGTATGTTATATTTATTTCCTAAATTTTTTCCTGTCGCAAGACTTCGCAGCACATGACAAAAAATCATGGTGGAAAATGTTTTTGTTTACAGTTTGTCTATTTTTGTTTAGAGTCTGTCTATTGTTGATTGGCTACAAAAACGGTGTTGGTCTCAATTGTGTAACCACTGTAAACGTATTTATCTCACAAATCTAAACAAAATTTGTTTGGCTGTATCTGATTTTCTTTTTCTTTTTAAACCTCATGTCTGTGTAGATGAATATGAGTGACGGGATCAGGATTGTGTATTAATGGAAGAAAACAGGATGTATAATGCATATGAATGCTTGTTCCACTGACCTCAGACCTGTCTTTTTCCAGCTGCCACTTCTCCAACCGGGTCCCCAGGAGCCCCTAGCGTAACTGTGGAGGCATCTTCTGACCTCACTTCAGAAGCAGTCACCCCGTCAGAGGAGCGCACATCCAGGTAGAACCCACCTTTCACATTTACTGACCTCCTGCACACTGAATATTTCTCAGTTTTGCTTTTCCGATTGTCAGTAGTAGTCTGCATTTACCATAATATTTCTTTATTTACAACAGTGTTAATACTGTTATCTCAGCTGGAAGAATACATATATAATAACATGCGCTTGTTGAAATCTCATAAAAGACTATCTCATTATCTCATAAAACATGTAACTATTTTACTTAGAAATACATGTACAGTTTTTCCTGACAAGTCCTTTGTGTTTCTGCTGTAACCCAATAGTTACCTCTGTGATTGTTGCTGTCTAAATGGTGTTGCTGCTGTCGTTTTGCCTTTAAAAAAAAATTTATTTTTTTTTTGGCATAGTTTGAAAATTTCAGAGGCTGTTAATTTTGTGCTAAACAGATAGAACCATAGAAATAGTCAATGTTTTCAATAGAAACAGAAACTGAGTTATCGCTTAATTGGTCCTACTAAATGTAGCTTTTTGATAACATGAGACTACAGCCTTTTAGCAAAGCACGAGAAAATCCAAATATGATGAGGAATAAAAGGGTATGAAAATGATATGTAATGAAAAAAGCTGTTTATCTTATTTGCATTATTAGAAATCAGTGTTTAAAAGATAAGTTTTTCAATAATGCGTCAACAGGTATTTATAATGTGTATGGATTGTCCAGTTTGTGTTTTCAGTGATCTTTAGTAAAATATGTTGTAACTGCAGTAGCTCTCCCAGTCCAGTCACCCAGCAGATGACAGCAATGAGCATCTCACAGGACACTGCAGCAACTGACTCTGACCGAGCTGATGCTGAGGAGGAGGATGAAGAGGAAGGCTCTTCCAAAAGCTCAGGTCGGCTGTGTCTGATTATGTGCTCTCACACAAACACATGCGCCAGTATAACCAGTATGTAGTTCAAGTGTACAGTAGAAACCAGTATGTCATTCACCAGTATTTTAGGAGATAGTGTATCAGTATATATGTTTATATTGGGAGTTGAAAGGTCATTCATGTATACACTGAGTTAGTATGTCATTCAAGTGTGTACTTGGACCTAGAATTTTATTCACACAAGCGTTAGGAATCAGTATGTCATTCACGTGTACACTAGGGACCACTTTGTCATTCATGTGTACTTTAAGGCAGCGATTTTCCTGCTTTAGGAATCAGTATGTTATTCACATGCACATTAGTTGTTGTTGTTTTTTTTTTTTTTTTTTTTCATAGTGACCTGCTTTTAGGAATGTCATGGCGTGTTATTTTAAAAGTAAAAAAAGAATCTAGTGCAATTTAACTCTGTTTCTGTCATAAATATTTTTATGGCATAAAACGTTTTATTAAAATTCAGTTAACATTATGCATTATATTAATCACCACTCTTTTCACATCGAATAAAAAAATAAGTATATACAGTCAAGCCCGGAATTATTCATAACCAGCAAGTTTCTTCTTGATTGGAAATGACACAGGCGTCTCCCAGAAGATAATAAGACGATGTACAAGAGGCATCATTATGGAAAAAAATAATTCTCAGCTTTTATTTACATTTGAACAAAAAGTGGCATGTCCAGAATTATTCATACCCTTCTCAATAATCAATAGAAAAGCCTTTATTGGCTATTACAGCAATCAAATGCTTTCTATAATTGCTGACCAGCTTTTTGCGTGTCTCCACTGGTATTTTTGCCCTTTCCTCTTTAGCGATGAGCTCCAAATCTTTCAGGTTGGAGGGTCTCCTTGCCATCACCCTGATCTTTAGCTCCCTCCACAGATTCTCAAAAGGATTCAGGTCAGGACTCTGGCTAGGCCACTGCAAAACGTTAATGTTTTGGGTCGTTGTCGTGCTGAAATGTCCAGTGGTGCCGAAGGCCAAGTTTCTCTGCAGACTGCCTAATGTTGTTGAGAATCTTGATGTATTGCTCTTTTTTCATGGTGCCTTTTACAGTAATTAGGTTCCCTGGTCCATTGGCTGAAAAACACCCCCAAAGCATTAGGTTCCCACCACCATGCTTGACAGTGGGGATGGTGTTCTTAGGGTTGAAAGCTTCTCTTTTTTTATGCCAGATGAAGGATACATCATTGTGGCCAAACAAATAAATTTTTGTTTCATCTGACCATAAAACAGAACATTTTGCAAAGGCCATTCGGGCTTTTGTGTGCCTTATCTGGAGAAGTGGCGTCCTCCTTGGTCTGCGCCTGTGGAACCCAGCATTGTGCAGCGTCCGTTGGACTGTCTGCCTTGAGACGTTGCCACCAGCAGAGCCCAGATTCACCAGGATGGTCTTGGTGGTGATCCTTGGATTCTTTTTCACCTCTCTTCCAACCACGTCCTCTGAGATTTTCCACAGTGCGGAACGTCTTGTATTTTTTAATAATACTTTGCACTGTAGCCACTGGAACTTTAAAACGTTTAGATATGGCCTTATAGCCCTCTCCTGACTTGCACAGCCGCAGGTCCTCAGAGAGCTCCTTTGTCTTAGCCATGACTGTCCACAAACCAACTGCGGAGAGCTGCTGTTTTTATACCTGTTGAGTTGATTCAAACAGCTGTTCCCAATGAATCAGGGAAATTAGGAAGCTTTAGAACAGCTTGGACTATTTGGAATGGTATAGAAGTTTGGATTTTCCCATAGACTGTGACAGTTTGCAAATGGTATGAATAATTTATGACATGCCACTTTTTGTTCAAATGTAAATATATATGTAAAATGATCTGTGTTTTGATTGGCTGCCCAGAAAACAGTCCATGCTGAAACACACCTTATAACTTAAGCTTTAGGCTGAAAAGGCAGATTTGTAAATGGTTTTTGTTACATCACTGAAACAATGGATTCAAATTTTGCTGTCTTTACACTTTAGTGAACTGCAAAGGCTGAGGAATGAACGGTGCATTTTGAAGCTTTAACAGTGTTTACTATTCAAAACTTTATTTATTTCATGATGGGGGCCCTTTAAAGCAGTTAGTCGTGATGGGCAGTGAACTAGAGGGGAAAACATCACCAGCCCAGTCGGCCCCAAAGGGACAGATATATGTATATAGGTTGATGAGTTGTGAGATGACACTCAGCATTCCGTTATCACAGGTCCAGTGGGTGAGGCAGCGCAGGCCTCTTCAGATGGAGATCAGACCCCTGACAAGAACAAGAAGAAGAACCGATGCTTTACTTGCCGGAAAAAAGTTGGCCTTACGGGTAAGATGTGAAAGGGAATCCTTATTTTTCCATTGAGCAGAGAGGTTGCTTTTATAAAGCAATAGTTTGGTTAAAAAAAAAACAAACATTTCCATCATTTCTGCCAGACACTTGTGGTGTTTTGAAATTTCCCTCTTTAGTTTAGCTAGTTTTAGTTTAGTTTAGTTTTAATCTAGCTTCAAGTTGTCGCTTACAAGTAATGAAAGTAATGGAACTCAAATAGACTTGCTTTTGTTTGAGGTATACTGTAAAAATAAGATAATTGACAAATATGTACATAGCTTAAAACAGTTGCGTCTGTCTTGATGGCTAAATTTGATCTATGTGTTTATCTAGACATACAGTATCAAAAATCAAAGTCGGTCTGGGCTGTGTGGCCACGGAAACATTTTTTTCCTTTTTGATGGTTGTACTGAGGCAACATACTGCAGTCTGGTGCAGCATTTCTCACACTACTGATCCTCTTAGCACACCTCCCTGTCCAATTCTGGCTCCTTCACTAATGTTCCTAGAGGGGTCAGAAGTATAAATCAGAATGAATTAATTCAATTAGGCAGTGATTCGCCGTTTAATGTGTTATGGCCTGATCACAGATTATTTTTCAGATTTGCTGCATTCACATGACTGTTTACAAGTGTCAGCTGTTTACACAGTAACAACTGTAGGTAGGTAACGTGGCAAAAATGGAATATGAGGCTTCAAGGCACTTTCATTTGTATTACGATATTTTTTGAATATTATTAGTATTTTCGGATACATAAAATTCTGTTCGAAGTTGAGTACAAGAAGTTATTTTGTTATGCTGCAGTGAATCCAGTTAGGCTCTGAAGAAAAATCAGATTTGCCCTGCTGCCCTGTTAGGGATGAACAGTTAATCATCTAGTCTTGAAAGTTCTAGTCTGGAGCGTTGATTTAAGTATGTTACAGCCACCAGTAGGTGGTGATAATGCACCTAAAAGCTTTTTGATAAACACCAGGGTCAAGAAGAAAATAATGAGTGTGTTACTATCAGGTGCACTGGTGTGATATGTGAAAAGCATGAGTGTGTCTCTCTTTGTGTGTGAAAGATGAGGGGGTGGGCGAAACATGAATGAGTCTCTGTGTTTGTGTGTCTGTGTGTGTGCGTACACTCTGGGGTGAGGAGGGGGTGTCGCTGAATTATATTCGATTTAGGTCCCTTGCTTGAAATGCATATAAATAATCTTTTAAATAATCACAAAACACAGATATTTAATTTACTCTTGAAGTATTGGCTTATCAGCTTGAGAACACTACACATTTTATATTTTTGTAACACATGTCAATTCAATATCAATAGCTCACAGCTAATTAAAACACTAACAAACTGAAAACTACCTGAAGCTTCCAGGAGTCTAGCAGATGTCTTTATAAAAGTAAAGAGCGATAAAGCTCACTTTTTTCCACACCATGAATTAGATTCTCCTCAATCCAACATGGCTCTGTCGAGAGAACTGGTAGCTTTTTTTTTCCTTTTGTTTTTTCCATTTTTCAGTCCTGCCAAACATAAGCCTGGAAAAAAAAAAGTCAATTCTGATCCATTTTGTACATCTCACGCAGGGTTTGACTGTCGCTGCGGCAACCTGTTCTGCGCAATCCACCGCTACTCGGACAAACACGACTGTCCCTACGACTACAGAGGCGCAGCGGCTGCACGTATCCGCAAGGAGAACCCCATCGTGGTGGCAGAGAAAATCCAGAAGTTATGAGGACTGACAGTATCTGAGAGAAACGTTGACGAAAATGAAGAAAAAACTAAATGAGATTTGTTTGCCCTGCAAGTTTTTCCGGAACAATGGCAGAATGATAGCATTCTAAAAACGGCTCCATGACAGGATAAGGTGGGTTGAAACACCTGTCCAGCCGCTTCCTAACCCAGTATCTCCCTCTCTCGCAGCGACTGAACGTGTGTGTGTGTGTATGTGTGTGTGCGCGTGTGTGAGTTGTATATTTTGGCTGAGAGTCAGGGAGAGCACTCCTGGGTCAGGTAGGCTCTTGCGTGCTTTTATGGGAGGGAGGACTTTTCTTTCTTTAGCTGTTAGCCTTGTATGATTTTTTATTTTTTTTTCCTTGGGATTTGCATTTATTTTGATAAATAATGCTTGGAGATGAATAAATCTTGGGGGAAAGGGTGTAGGAAATTGGAGGGGGGGGGTGGGTCTTATTCCTAATTTTAGTCCCTTTTATTATTTTTCCTTTGGTCTAAAATATCCATGACGTCAGCAATTCCCGGTGTATTTACAGCAGATTGTTTCTCTTTGATATGAGCTTCTTGACTTATCATACTAATGTTTGGGGTGCATGAACCCTTCTGGATGCAGATTCTGGGGAGGGTGAGGGCGGGGTGGGTTTGTTGGGATAATAGCAAAAAGCCTTGACGTGAGTTACTGAGTGTTTGGATTTTTTTAATCCCTTTCCTGTTCTGTTTTAATGAGCGTATGACATCAGAGGATCTATATTAATATATTGTAGTTAGCTTGAATTGTGTGATTGCTTTCTATTTATTTTATTATTATTTTTTAAATTTTCATTTGGTTGGTTTGTACTGGCGGATTGGAGGCATGTGTCTGGTTGAGAGAAAAAAAGAAGAAGAAAAAAAAGCTTTGTATCTAATCTGTCGAGCATTGTTCCTAGTTTGCTTCTAATTATGTATCCATTTAAAGACAAAAGTATGTATGATGAGGTCTTGTTGATGTCTCTTAACCAATAGAGAACTAGACAGGAACTACAAGCTGAACAGATTTTTCATTCTCGATTTAAAGCACAACCGTGAATAATCTCCTCAGTATCTGAGCACAAATGCAAAAGTGGCATCTACACTCTTAAGTGAAAGGTGCTAAAAAGGGTTCTTTGGAGCAATGCCGCAGAACAGCTACTTTCGATTCCCTACAGAACCTTTCAATGGATGGTTCTTTATAGGGTGGGTGAAATGACAGTATATTATTGTTATTGCAATTAATTAAACCACAAAACGCATTTCTTTTAGCCATGACCTGGGTTAATGCTGGCTTGGTGTCCATGCCGACAGACACACCATTGCCCTTTACTTCAAGTACTGCCTTCAGGCCGTTGGATTGATGTAAAAATTGCATGCTAATAAGTTTATGCTGCCATTCATGTTTAGCCCAACATTTTTTCTGGTTGCCCCCACAAATTTGTGACCTAAGATTGTGTCTGTTCATGCAAGTCTAAAGTAACAGACTTAATGCTATTTTTTTTCCTTCTGTTCCGTATTATGTTGAATAAAAAAAGGTTTTGTACTTCCACTATACTTTTTAAATCATTTTTGGCACTGCTTTTTGCTGGTGCAGGAAAATGTAATGTGAAACATATCATGTTTGGTAACATGTCCTCATGTATTGCACCGCCACCCTACTGGGGGGAAAAAAAAAACGTTTTAGGGAGTGGTTCTTATAAGGCATCCAAAGAGCCCTTTTTTACACTTTCATTTTTAAGAAAGTACATCGGATCTTTGGCATCATTTAGCATCTTCGGCGGATTTGTTAATAATCCTGACGTCTAGATATTTAGCCTCAAGCACGTAGCTGTAAGCTCTGCATGTCTCTTCCAGGAGAGACGCCTTTAAAGCAAGTCGAGATGTTTTGACAGATATTCCTAACCACCAGCAGACCAACGAATGATTACAAACCCCGCGATAAATCGCCATTTCACTACTGTCGCGTTCGGTATCTTTAGCTACGTCAACATGCCGCCTGTTGACGCCGTCACCTAAGACGTAACCGCTTCTAGGACGATGAAGCTTGCATGCCTGTACAGTTGTTAGTACAGATGCTGCGTTTTTGCTTGCTGCGTCTCTAGACCGCGCCTGCGAACTGAGCTAGAATGTACAAGTTTTAACATTACGGCATTAACGCAGTGCATGGGTGGAATGGAATCGGACTTAACCAAGGATTTGTTCCAATTAACAGGCCTCTTGTGTGTTGTCGTGTTTTTTTTTTTTTTTCTTGTTTTTTTTTTCTTTTTAATTTCCAAATGTATATACCGTGTGGCTACTATTCACATAGTTATAATCAAATGTAGAACTTCACAAGGTTAGTAAGCGGAGTAAGGGAAGAGAGAATACGTAAATAAGTAAATGTATGTTTCCATATGTATTCAGCGCTAATCTGCTACTCATTTGGAAGGAGAGAGATGAAGGCGATTTTTTTCGGTCAGGGGAGGGTGTTAAGTTTCTTGGGGTTTTTTTTGTTTTTTTTTTGTTTTTTTAAAGGGCTGTAGTAACTGAAGGGCCGGGGTTTCTACAGTATTCGTCTAACGTGATCATACATAGGTCGTTGCGGATTTGTTAAGCGTTTGCATTTTTACATCACTCGTGTACACCAGCCAAGAAGGTCCCAGACGAACTGCGACCTCAATTTTTAGACCACCCCCGAGTGGTTTATAAGAGATTTTCTTCTTAACCGCAGACAGTGAAGGTTTGAAATAAACTATTGTTAATGCTACAAGATCTTGCTAATCACAGCATTTAAACTACATGACCTGGCTTTCATAAACAGGAACTAATCCATTCTACCCTCCTCTCTGTTTGTTTTTGTTTCTTGTTTTCCCTCCCTTCCATTCACTTTTGCTTTCACCATTCTCCCCTTCGCTTCATGTTTGTTTTATTTAAGCCAGGTCATCAGTTCTCACCAGCAGGTATTCTCTGATTTCATTTTGAGCTGTACTTTTGTTTTGGCTTTTAAAAAAAAAATGATACTTTGCTGGGATTTGAATGCTGGGAGGGAGGACTGAGTTAATATATATATCCTCGTAGGACTCAGAATCCCAATTTATCGCTAACCTATTAATGTCTGAAGTTTTAATTCGGATCCGTTATGTTCTCTGAGCACAAATCTAAAGAAAGGTTTTAAAATGAGTATTCTCTTAATTGACCATATTTTATCTTTTGGTCACCTGGATCGCCGATATTTAACAAACAAAACCCCCAAAAAAACAGAAAATCCAAATTTGATAGTAATTGTGAAATTATGAAAAACAAAATAGTTTGCGAAATTATACAAAATTAATGTAATCAAGCGAGCTCTGTCGGATGTTCCTCCAAAGTATAAGTACAGTTCCGTAACTTCAGACCAGTTGGAACAGGTTCTGCAGCATTTAGGTTTTACACTGCAAAAGGGCTGTCTAGGCAAGTGAAGATATAAGGTCTACATTTGGCATGAATTCAACTTGGCAAGGCGTCAGTCAGCTTTTGCAGTGTGGGCTCCGTCCCCATACCGCCTATACGCGATGCCTAATGACTCGCCTTGAATTTTGTGGGAAAAGATGTCTATCTGTGCTGACTCCCCACTTTGTCCTCGTAATGAATGTTTGGACCCTGGTCATACCATCTTGAATGTTGTAACATGAACCATATTGAGAAACGTAATGCAGAAACAGGTGGTGCGGAGTAGATGACTTCATTCTGCGTTCATATAAAAAGTCCAGTTGCGGTTTCCCCGGTTTATGCAGTCAGTCAATAACCTGTGTGCTCATCCACCTTCGACACACACCAGTCCCCAGAGACAACACCAGATATCCTTTTCTCTTTTTTCTTTTGTTTTTCTTTCTTTTTTCTTTTTTTTCAATTTTAGGATTGTACAATGTGTAAGAGTAAGTAAAACAATAAATTCACAAAGTTTATTTTAAAATTACTTGCCGTGTTCCTCTTTCTTTTTAGGAGGAAGCTGCACTATATATTCAAAAGCGTCTAGACAGTCTTTCTAAACAGTCAATGCAGTTACTTTCATTGCTGACACAGGTTTTCAGGCTTTGTGCACCGATTGTGTTTGGAGTGCTTCACTGTTGGTTTGATACCCTGCCTGTTCAAGTGTTTGGTTACTGGCTCAAATCTCAAACTTTCATTCATCGGTAATTAGTAACCTTTTCCAGTCAGCTGCTGTGAAATGTTTGAACCAGTCAGCCACAACAATAAAACCAAGTGAGCAGTCAGTTCTTGAGCTTCATGTGTTGGACGCAGGTCAAATGAGCAAAGCTAAGGATCTGGGTGACTTTGATGAGGGAAAAATTGTGATGGCTGGACAGCTGGGTCAGAGCATCTCTTAAGCGGCAGGTCTTGTTGGGGCTCCCTGTATGCAGTGATTAGTTCCTACCAAAAGTGGTCCAAAGAAGAACAAAGAAATTGACGATAGGGTCCTAGGTACTCAAGTCCCATTGCTGGGCATGACGAGGAAAGGCTAGCCCATCAGATTCACAGACTAGCTTCTGTAGCAAAACGTGCTAAAAAAAAAATTGTTGGCTATGATAGAAAGGTGTCCGAAAACAAAGTGCATCGCGGCTTACTGTGTATGCGGCTGCAAAAATGCAGTCTTGTCGGAGTGCCCATGCTGACCCCTGTCCATCATCAAAAGGGCAGAATTGGAATATGGAGCAATGGAAGAAGGTGGGTTTGTCTTTTACATGTTTTCTGTTATGTACAAAGAACCTTA
>JBBIGA010000016.1:19064759-19083852 GCA_037576975.1 Alestes dentex | reverse complement strand
GCAGAATTGGAATATGGAGCAATGGAAGAAGGTGGGTTTGTCTTTTACATGTTTTCTGTTATGTACAAAGAACCTTATTCCAAATTAACCTTCTTTATCTACGTCCATAAAGGTGACTCCTGATTGTAGACTTTGACAGTGATATGCTCGAGTGCTCTTGACCTAAATAGATGTCATGATGGGGTTTTTTCACAGAGGAAAGAATTCTGTGATCACCCACTTTAGTCCTCTGTGGTCTTGAAGGCCTTTTGGTGCTGCTGAGCTCACCTGTGCTCTCCTTTTTAAGAATGTATCAAATTGTTGATTTGGCCACTCCTGAAGTTTTAAGATAGGATAGGTTTGTTTTGTGTTTTCAGCCTAATAAAGCATCCTTCACTTGCATCTCCACCTCTTTGGACCTCATGTTGCGCTCCAGTATACAGCTACCAAATGCAAATTCAGTGCTTTGAATCAACTCCAGACCAATTATCTGCGTAATTTGTCATGGAATAATGAGGGAATATGCCACACATGGCCATGAAACTGCTTGTTAGTCCAATTACTTTTGAGTCTCTGAAAACAGGGACCGTAATTTCTGAAAATTTTATGAAAAAACTTTGTCAAACCCCTTAAAGCTGAAAGTCTGTACTTTTGTCACATCTTGATTGCTAATTTCCATATTCATTATTGTTATATACAGAGAGGAACTCACAATAATTGCATCAATGTCCAAATACCAATAACATCATGAAAGACTGTTCTTTCCAGCGTGTGGCAAACGTTATTGAAGCTTCTGCAAGCTGGTTCAGCAAGAATGTGTAACAGTTTCATACTGAAAGCATACAATCTGAGTGCACATAAATGTCTCATCCATGCTTAACCAAGTATTATACCTGTATACTACTAAACTTTATACTTTCTATACTTTGGACTTTCAATAGCACCTGCACTTTACCTTCTGTTTACTGCCACTACAGTCATGTCCCGTTATATGATAAGCTTATAATTTACAGCTCACTCTATGTGGTTCAGTGCCACTAGTGCAGTATCATACTTGTGGTGTAATATTAGTAATTCTGGACATTTTGCATCCCATTCACTCTACACTTTTAAATTGCCGTATTGTCTATTTATTGTATAATTTCTGTCGCGCCTTGTTGAATGTTGCTAACTTCCTCTTGTGCAATATCATGCTTAAGTTGTAATACTAGTCACTCTGGAAGTTTTTAATTCCATTCACACTGTACTGTTACATTGTCTTGTCATATTGTTTGTCATAACTTGCAGTTTGTTGTATGTTGCTATATGTTGCATCATGGCCAGTGGAGAAATGTCATCACACTGTGTACACAGTCGCTGATGACAAAGTAACCTTGAACATATGGACCTGACTGTATATCCCAAAACAAGCTAAACTCATTTGACTTATTTTTATTAGTAGTAGTAGTAATAGTAGTATTTTGTAAAATATTTGCCATGCCAAATAAACTACTTTTATTTATCATTGTTTTCCACCGCCAGTGGCTGGGACCTAAAGCTCAGACCTGTTTTTTCCACAGCAACAATCCATCTTTGTTCAATGGTAAAGGAGGAGCCCATGTCTAGCAAGCATTTCCTCATACTTTCTCCAAGTCTGGAGACTCATTCGCCTGTCAGTAATATTATTGTTTTGGTATGTCTGATAAGGTCAAGTATGTTGTTTTCATCACTCTATGTATCGGTGGTATGTGCTTCCCCCGCCCTGGGTCTCTCTCCATCTGGGTGCTGTACAGGAAATCTCTTCTCACCAGAGGAATGTTAGTCTTCCTTTCCCTTGTCTCCACCCTTCTTTCAAGGAGCTCTGCTTCGATTTTTCCTAGAGGCTTCACAATGAAAAGTACACTGTATGTCTAAAGGTTTGTAGACACGTGCTCGTCCAGCGGTTCTTCTGAAATCGAAGGTGTTAATAGAGATTTTGCCCCACATTTGCTGCAGTAACAGCCTTTGCTCCTCTGTGAAAGCTTTACACTAGATGTTGAAACGTTGTAAGGATCTGTTCCAACTCATTCCAGATGTAATGGATGGAGCTCCCTCACTCCAGAGAATCCAGTTTCTTCATAGCCCAATGCTGGTGGGCTTTAAGCCACTCTGACTTGAGACCAGAAGTGGTAACTTTATTTGGAGCTACTCCGTTGCATCCCATTCTATTTGCAATGTTTTCTATAGGAATTATACAAGCGTGTGCCACTGACCAGCAACAGGTGCACCTTAAAGTAGCTGCACTCATTCATGTCTGAACACTTTACTACCAATGAAGGACAATCTTAATGCTTCAGCATAGCAAGACATTTTGGACAACGCCATGCTTCCAACTTTGTGAACACAGTTTGGGGAAGAACCTTTTCTATTCCAGCATGACTGTGCCCCAGTGCACAAAGCGAGCTCTATAAAGACACGGTTGGATGCGTTCAATGTGGAAGAACTTGACTGGGCCGCACAGAGCCCGGACCTCAACCCCATCCAACACCTGGATGAACTGGAAGGGAGATTGTGAGCCAGGCCTTCTTGTCCAACATCAGTGTCTGGCCTCATAAATGCTCTACAGAATGAATGGGCACAAATTCCCACAAAAACTCCAAAACCTTGGGCCTTCCAAGAAGAGTGGAAGCTGTTATAGCTGCAAAGGGGGGGACCAACTTCGTATTAAAGTCTATGTACTTGAATCCAAGTCCTTGTTAGTGTAATGGTGCCCACAAAGTTGGAAGCATGGTATTGAACAAAATGTCTTGGTATGCTGAACCATTAAGATCGCCCTACAAGCAAGGGGGCCTGGCCCAAACCCTGAGAAACAGGTGTGTCTCAATGCTTTTGTCCATGTAGTGTTCGTCTGTCCATCAAATCTGCTTGATTTTATACGCCCGTGGCACTGGGGGCTGATTGAAACACTTGAATTTGATAAATAAATACTTTTGTCCATGTAGTATACGTCTCCCAGTCAAATCTACTTGGTTTCATATTCCTGTTGCACGGGGGAATGACTGAAACACCTGATTTGGACCGTTAAGAAGTGCGTCCCAATACTTTTGTCCATGTAGTGTACTAGTAAGTGTGCTCGGTTTGGGACGCGACCCTGGTGGCCCAGCCTTTCTCCTCCTCTTCCTACGTCACTTCCACGGTACAGTTGGAGTCGAGGGGGAAAATAATAAAACAGCTCAGTTAGCGTCACCTCAGATGAATAAATGACAGTGACTGTAGGACACGGGTCTGTAATCTCATTATATACGAGAACTGAGCTCCCACTGTTCCTCTGGACTTCAGAAATGTCTCCGTGTTTGTTTATTTTCTGACGAGTGTCGGTTGGAGGAGGGTTAGCCTAGCTCTAGCTCTAGCTCTAGCTTTAGCTTTAGCACTGAGGTGAGATAAATTCAGGAGCTGTGTGGAAGAAAACGACACGCATATGTGGATCAACTGTAGGTATTAACGTGTTTATCACTTTTTTGAGAAGATAAAAGCTGGCAGGTCTCCTCCTGCGTGAGTGTTAACTGTGTTAAAAAAACTGTTTGTGCTAAAGTGGAGTGTCAAGGCAAAGTGTTGGTGATATTTATTGTCTGGCCACTTCTGTCACCTCCAGCTCCTCTTCACTACTGTTTTCTCCCATTTTAACTCATTTACTCGCCCGACTGCAGTGTAATATACTCTTTACTTTAGTTTATGTTTTTTTTTTCTTGTCTCCTTGGAGACTCGGTCCCTTCTTTAAACCTTCATAAGGTTTCAGTTTATTTCCACTGTAATTATTCATGAGGCAGCTCAGTCAGCCTAGCCCGAGCAAAAAATGACACAGTTTAATTTTCTTGGGTCTTTTGCCTCAGTCATTTGGTTTTCCATCTCTAGATAAATTACAAATAGGTTTTCCCTACATCATTTATGGTAAAGTTTTGAGGTTTAATCCCCTTAAATGTCAGTCTCCTTTGTGTTTGAGGGGTAAAGCATTCAAAGCCCAGGAACTTGTTTTCTTTTTGGAATGACGGAGCTGTCAAGATGACATTCCTATAATGAATTTTCTTTAAGTAAGCTTTAATAAGCACGAAAGGCCCATTCTTTCTGAATGCTGCTACTCTATGATAAAATAATGTCCTACTTACAGGGCTGTTTTTTGTCTTAAAATCACACCAAAGGGATGCTCACATGGTATTAGAGTGAAAGAAAACGTAGGTTTCATCAGTTGTCATTGGGACAGCTGGTGGTCTAGTCGTTAGGGAGTTGCCTTTGCGATCAGAAGGTTGTGGGTTTGAATCCCAGGACTGTCAGTGGCAGTACTGATTTACCCTTGAGCAAGGTCCCCACACACAGATCCTTGGGTGCTATGTTGCTGACTGCCCACTGCTTCACTTGATGAATGTGTTAAAAACAGAGAAAGAATTTCACTTTGTTCGCAATGTGTACTGTGCTGTGGTGACTGTAAGGGGCTGCGCTACTTTATCTTGAACCAGACAAAACACATTTTCACAAAACTAAACTACAGCCCATTTAAAACTGATTGTTTTGTGCTATTGAAACCCTTGGGAGGAAACATCAAATGACATACACTACAGTTAACTATCTGCATGAAAGAAATAATAGGTGTCGTCATTAACCAGACAGATAACATTTTCACAAAACTAAACTTCAGTCCATTTAAGGCTGATTGATTAAAAAAAAAAATGTGCTTTTGAAAGAATAGGGAGAAAACAGAAAATGACACGGTACTGTTAATTATCTGGTCCTGGCTATTACAAGTAAAGCGTGTGGAAACACAAACACCGCTATTTCATGGGAATTATGCACATTATCAAATATGTAACTAAAATAGAAAATCTGTACCACGGTATTTCGGTGTTTCAAGTAAGTGGCAAGATAAAGCATTTTAGTTAGTAATGTACATTGAATACTTCCTCAGTAGTGTCCATTTTTTTATCCAAGTTTGTGAGCCCACATGTACAGGGCCCTACATTTTAAAGGGTTCATATGACGTGCATTAGGTTGTTACATTTTTTTTTATACAGATCTCGCAGTTCCTCTTGACGAGGGATGGTTTATATACTGACAAGATATCACAAATAACGGCATGATTAAGGCTGGGTCCCTCTCAAAATGTGCAAACTTCTTTAAATTTTTATTACAAATTGTAAACGGGTGTGTCTTAATCTGGAGTGGGCGGCAAGAAGTAATATTGTGAATAACATGCTTCTGGCAGTCAGCAGTCAAGATTTTCGAATGAGCTTACTTATTGGCTTGTTGACTCTGATGAACGGAACTTTATAGGTATAGAAATTTGATAGTGAATTACATTTTGACACTGTAGTATTGAAGTTATTCGGTTGGTACCATGAAGGTATCGATTTTGATGCCTAGCTCCAGTAATGGTTACCTTTCCTGAGCATATCGTGGATGAAGATTGTGAGTTCTTGATTATGGCAGGAGTTTGGCATTTTTTTCTTTCATAAATATAGTAATACTTAGAAAGAGTGAATACACAATAATGGTACTTGTACCTAATACTTTGAGAACATTTTTTTGAAAATGTGGTTCTGCTATTTTTTGCTGTGTTTTGCAAGGTCCTATTTCTCATCTCAGAATAATTTTTTGGAATGCGTCTGGAATTGTGCAAATGTAGGGGTGAGCAATATGGCAAAATATACAATAAGATTAGAGATTTTCATAATGCGTGATATAGAGTAAGGACCCGACAAAATGTACCAGCAGAACAGTGGAACCCATTACTGACCATTTCCAAAAGTTTCTTCTTCATTAGTTACTGTGTTCATCTTATTTTCAGCTCACCTGTAATACCTACTGTTTTACCGCTTTCTTGTCCCACAGGTGAGGATGAATGGACTATCAGTCAGTGAGTTGTGTTGCCTGTTCTGTTGCCCTCCCTGCCCAAGCCGCATCGCTGCCAAGCTCGCCTTCCTGCCCCCGGAGCCCACCTATGCCCTCCTGCCAGACCTGGAGGCCGGCCTGGTGTCCACTGGCTCCACCACAGGCTCCAGCCTTCGCTCGCGGGGTGGAGGTGGTGGCGGGGGAACTGGTGGTGGAGGTGGAGGCGGTGGAGGTGGAGGTGGAGGTGGCCCAGCTGCTGGAGAGGGGCGCTGGAAGCTTCATCTCACAGAACGGGCGGAGTTCCAGTATTCCCAGAGGGAATTGGATGTCACCGAAGTTTTCCTGACTCGGTCCAGTCGTGGGAACAGAGTGGGCTGCATGTACATCCGCTGTGCTCCAACAGCTAGGTCAGACACTTTACATTATCGGCTTTTCTTATTGGCAGCTCTTAAATGGTATTTTACCAAAATGCTCACATTCACGTTTTTCCCGTTACGTAGGACCTGACCATGGCAAACAATTCAGCTTTCTGAATCAAAATGCACTAGTTTTTCTATTGTGAAAGTGGAAAGCTGGAATATAAATACAGTAGATGCTGAAACCCTCTTACCGTTTAATTAATATGAAATCCTTGTGTAAAAGTGCACATATTTACACTCCTGTACAGCCTGTGAGATGAGGAACCGATTGTATTGTGCCCGTAGTGTCAGTACGTTTATTCAGTGAAGGACCATGTATAAAATCATTAATTCCAAGCGAGAAAAGATGCTTTACACAAGAGTTAGCTTCTGTCTGCTTTTCATCTACAGTCCCTAAGCTCGTAGATATAAACAGTACCACCGACAAAAACACACATGTAACCCTTAACAAGTAACCTGCTCTCTACATTGAGACAGTATCAGTATGTTGAATCTATATTATCCCCAACAAAGTTACTGTTCTTTAGTCAAAGAAGCGTGTGGCCAGTGCCGTTGACAGATTATGCTTATTTAAATAACCATGTGAGGAAAATATCCACGAAAAGTGGCTGAACAATTTGGTGAGAGTGGGTGCCTCTGGTACATTTGCAGCAGCCCCTAACAGTGAAGCAACTATAGATTTAAACACAGTGATAGTGTGTGAGTTTTGTCATTTTGTGGTCCTTAATTTGGCCTTGATACTGTAATTACACTAGCTAAAAAAAAACAACAACTGAGAGTGTTACGCAGACTAATGGCGTGGTGTCTATAGCCGCTTTCCTTAGACTGATGCTTTTTATTCAAGGCTGTGTCATCAAAGGCTATTTGCCTGATGTGTAGTTGCTTTATCTGATATCCAAAACCTGCAGTTAGGAGCTGTACACCATAACACAGGTGGCTTTTTGTCCACAACAGGCACCCTAAAACACTCAAGCATGTTCAACCAGTACATAAATGTTGGGTTATGTGGTGTCCTACATTAATGTACATGTACATTAATGTAGGATACCACATAACCCAACATGTTTAAAAGTTATTATGCTAAGGATTACGAGTGTTTTGCTGTGATTCTTATTAGATAAACCACTTTTAAAAGGAGGAAGTATGTTTTTACTGCAGCTGGGAGCTACAGCTGTGGAACTGACTGCCTCTTTGCACCTGGAGGCATTTCACAAAGCAGTCAGTCAGGTTACTTTCTATTTTATTAGTCCACACTACTGAGAAATCATGCGTTGTGCAGTAGCTGCAGATTCAGTTCAATAAAGGCTGGTTAAAGTCAGTTATTTTTTTAAGTGATAAAAAGGTACTCAAAACCATGTGTAATCTGCAGGGAGACACTGTTCTAACAAAACAAACTGAAGCACCTTGGATAAAGGTCCCATACCATGGAAAGCCTCTCCACGCTTTTGAAATCAGAGTGCTCAGTGTAGTGTGTAAACACTGTTATAAACAAAGTTTATAAAACATTCACTCCTCAGCATATATGGGATTTAATCAACAAAACCGGTTTGTTTTTGCTTTTGTGACATAATTTACTTAAACCCTCCTGCAGTTTAGCCCTGTCCATTCACACTTATAGTCATGTGTGAACACACCACAGCACACAGCAGTGTGAAATACTTTCCCTGTATTTAATCCATTCACCAAGTGAAGCAGTGGGCTGCCTGTAGCACAGCGTCCGTGGAGCAGTGTGTGGGGACGGTACCTTGTTCAAGGGAACCTCAGGGTACCTCAGTGGTGTCACTAGCAGTGTTGGGATTCTGATCGCAAGGGCAACTCCCTAACCACCAGGCCACCTGCTGCTTTTAAGGAATGTTTGCAGCCTGGCTTTCAGTCGGAACAGAACGCTGTAACGGAAACATTATACAATTAGCACACACTTTTATCCAAAGAAACTTCCATTCCCTAACTACAGTCTCCCTGGAGCAACTTTTGGTTAAGGGTCTTGCTCAGGAACCCAGTGGTGGGATTCAAACCCATGACCTCTTGGTCCAGAGGCGAGTACCCAACCCACCACGCCATCACCACCCAAACACCACCCAAAGGGATACAGAATAGTTGGAAAATGGTCATGTGAAACCACATCATTTTAGTGCATAAAACCAAACAAACATCTTAAGTGAATCTCAAGAAAATGCAAGGAAAATGCAGGATCTTGTCCCCATAGGTTTTTCTCTTGTTTTGCTGCTCTTACCTTTGTACCGTCCACTTTCTGCTGTAACAACACAAATTTCCAAATAGTGGGACTAATAAAAGATTATCTTATCTTTAAACAAACAGTAGTTTACAGTTTGTGTTTGGGTGTGGATTTTACAGTGAGTGACTGAATCATTTTAGTGTATAAAACCAACCAAACATCTTGAGCGAATCTCAGGAAAATGCGAGGAAGATGCCGGATACTGTCCCTTTAATCAAGCAGCAAAAAAATGTAGTTTACGGTTTGTGATTGGGCATGGATTTTACAGTGAGAACCATGATAAATTTAATCCTGATATCATAAGCTCAGTCCCTCTCTGGGCATCATCCTGTATGCTAGGGCTCCTTGAGATGAACGCAGTGTCAGTGTTATGATTATACTGCTGTGTATTGAGAGTGTGATTACCTTGCATATATAGGAAAAACGCTTTTGTGAATCAGTGATGTGAATCCTGAATGTCTTGGTTCATCACCCGCAGAGGCTCATCTGGAGCTGTGATTGGTCAGAATGCTCACAGCATATGGGAATTCCACTGTGACTGGTTAGAGGACTCTTCTGCAGTATTACTACAAAAAGCCCAATACTGTGATGATGGTTAAGAAACAACATACCGTGCCACTTTACTGTGTAGTCAGTCTGTAAGTTAGATTTACTCGCTCAGCCTTTCCTCATATCTCTTTTACATTTCTTTTTTTCCTTCCCTCTTGATGTTTGTCTGCTTTGTTTAAGCAGCAGCCAGAGCTTCCTGCTTTCACTCCACCTTTCATTTTTCACCCTCATCTTACTGCCTCTCTGCCTCTGTCCCTTCATACTTGTGTTTGTCCTTTAAGAGTGGATGCCTTAGAAATCACAGTCCGTGAGTTCAATGGAAAGAAATTGTCTGATTTAAACCAATGTTGTTTTCATATTTGCATATTTCACTATTGACGTAACACCACATGCAAATAATTCCGTGTGTGATCCGTGCGTCACAGCAGTGTGTTAGGGAAGTGGGAATCCCACAGACAGGCAGTAGATGGACTGGAAAAGTGAGTCATGGGCTGATGAACTTGATTGTGATTGTGTGTTAGATAATTAGCTGCAATAAAGCAGCCCGACACAAAAGACATGCTGTTAAGGTCAACCTGTAGTCAAGTTTGAGTTGTTTTTAATCTTGTTAGTTCATGTGCCTGGTCATAGTCATCAGATTGTATCATTTAAAAGACAAAAAGTTTTTCATGTTTGTTTTCGTCTTCCATGACAAGGTCGTGAGTTTTAAATCACCTTGCACTAGCGGACTAAGGAAAAATAATATTAACTTAAAATACCTCAACCTTTTTCACCTATCATTCAGCAAAAACACTCAGCAAGCTCAGAGACCCTCCCTAAAACGGTTTCACTAAGAAATACATCACGGTCTGGAAGGGAAATGTGTTAATATTTCATATTTATGTTGACTAAATTCCGTGTGATAGAACTCTCAGAGATAAATAAGGAGACTAAAAAAAAAAAAAAAAAAAACAGTTGAAAAATGAACGCATGTGTGTTCCTGTAAGAGCACTGCCAGCTAATCAGTGCTGATTCAGTCAGAACTCATTTTTTAAAGTAAAGTAATCGTGGGTGCCCTACCGTTTAAAATGATTTGATTAAAAATAAAGAAAGGAACATGGAAAAAAAGGGGCAGATGGAGCAGAGATCTCTCTGTCTTTATGCCACTGATCCCTCCGCTGTGTCTGTCCTCCGCAGGTTCACCGTGCTCTTTTCCCACGGTAATGCTGTGGATCTAGGCCAGATGAGCAGTTTTTACATCGGCCTTGGGACCCGAATCAACTGCAACATCTTCTCCTATGACTACTCTGGCTACGGCGTCAGCACAGGCAAGCCGTCCGAGAAGAACCTGTACGCAGACATTGACGCGGCGTGGCAGGCTCTACGCACGCGGTAAGAGGCCGAACACACTGCATTAGCAGGAACAATAACAAAACGATTTTTCTCTTGTTACTGGAGATGGTTGTGCTATAGTGACATGCTGTTGCTGTTGCTAACCACTGAAATTTGCACTGATTGTTAGGGATGTAAGATTGTACAGTGCCTTGCAAAAGTATTCCACATGAATAATTTCCATAAGCCAGGAAACAAAATGATAAAGCCTTAAAAAATTCAAATTTATGAACACAAATTTGAGCAATTCATAAATATTAATATACCCCTGTAGTTGCTCTACCCACCTCTTGCAGCTGTTGTAGCCAGCGGACTTTTTTGGTATGTTTCTATTAATTTTGCACAAATGAGTTGGATATATCTCAGTATCATGGTATTTATAGACTGTAACAGTACAGTCAGGGGCACTCGGTTCAATACACTTTTGATAATTTCAATATAATAAGACTTTGTTTTCATTTCGTTCTTTTTCTACTGGGAACTTCTCTCTGTGGCGGCCCACCTCAGAGAAGTGTTACAAGCAGAAACGCTGGTTTATTCTCCACATGTCCACAATGCATATTGTTATATTTTAGTATTGTGATATTACGATATTTCAGAGCATTGTCGTACCCCTGTTTAAAGTAAAGTAAATAAATTGGCCCTTGTATGACCACAGCACAGCACAGCACAGCACGCAGTGGGAACGGTGTGAAATTCTTGTCTGTGTTTAACCCGTTCACCTGAGTGAAGCAGTGGGCAGCCACCAGCCGCCTGGGCATCGTGTGGGGACAGTACCTTCCTGAAGGGTACCTTTAATAGTGCCACTGGAATTTGAACCCACAAACTTCTGATCCAAGGGTCAACTCCCTAACCACCAGGCCACCAGCTGTTTAATAGCTATTGTAAGACATTACAGAACGGTATATCATAGTTTCTGAGCAAGTTGTGGATTATTGCCACTTCTTTAAGAATATTTACTGACTGCATGTTAGTTCAGTTATGCAGGAGAGCGTAATTAGCCCTAAATAATTTGGTTTGGTGCAGAAGTGTGGCATTACTGGTTCTTTTATGTACTTTCCAACTTATTGTCTTTATTTCCCCCAAAAAATTCAGATGCAAGAGCAAATCATAATAAAATACTCCTGCATTGTAATTACAGTTCATTTGCAAAATTGCCTTAACTAGTATAGAACTCTGTAGAAAACTCCTGACTGTTTTTCCTCCCTTCGTGCCAAGCAGATATGGCATCAGCCCAGAAAATATAATCCTGTATGGCCAGAGCATTGGCACTGTGCCCACGGTGGACCTGGCATCGCGGTACGAGTGTGCTGCCGTCATCCTGCACTCTCCTCTCACCTCTGGCATGCGTGTGGCCTTTCCTGATACCAAGAAGACCTACTGCTTTGATGCTTTTCCCAAGTGAGTCACACCACCTGCAACAGGTTTCTACAGGCAACTGCTTCCAGCTACTTGCAGCAATGTTTCTACATGTTATATTTAATTACATCCATGTTAACATTCTCTTCCTGTTCCAGTGGTGTTCTTGTTGCCATTCATTTTTAGCTTATTTATATTTTGTGTGGCAAAGGTTTTGTTAGCGTAAGGAGGGGGTTTGTGGTCGCAATGTTTTTTCTGAAGGCTAAAAAAAAGCTAAAGTACCATCTTTCTTTTGATCTGACTGGTCAGCACAGAAAAACGTTTGCAAACTTTTTTCAAGTGGAGCACTATACGCAAAAGATGGTAAATACATTAAAACAGCAGGCAAAATGCATCTCTTCCATCAAGAACAGTTGGGTAAAAGTGCTTATTGGCTAATCCTTTGGTTGCAGTTGGTTCAGCACCCTTCATGTTCATAAGTGTTTTCTTCTCAGTAAGAGCAAGTTTGGACAATGATTGGACAATTTTCTTTTCCAAACTATTCATAAAACCTCTTACTGGAACTCCTTTCGTTTAAATGTGCTTGAAACTCATGAAAGGTTTGCATGCTGGTGAGTTCTGACATCGCAACAAGGGGATTCATTGTGTGGCCTTTGGCTTTATTCCCAAGGTAGCCCTGTTACTAATATTGGCACAAATATTTACACGAGTGTTTTCATCAGCATAAACTTGCTTGGGCTTTCAAATGCTTAGTTACTGACACTGGAGAAGTGATGAATGGATTTCTATTAAAATAGTCTGAAAAGCCAGGTGCTCCCAAACTTTGGACAAAGATTTTGTATGTGAAGCTGTATCAATAACAAAGGCAGTTGATGGTCAGGTCATTATTTTTGTCTGGTACACATTACGACGTACTTTTTTTTCTGAGACATAAAACCGGTCTGTCCCTCTCACTTGAATGAAAATAGATGGGCATGGGTTGCTTCAATCAAGCAATAGCGTCCTTCTGTGTGACTGCTATTGACAGATAATTGCAGGCTGGATAGTTGCTGTTTCGATTCAGTGCTGTGGCTTTTGCAAGGCAATGATTACTGTTGTCATGGCCGAGGCTGATTGTAGTCATCTTCCTCGCTAAAGTGTTTCTGGCTTCAGAAAGCTTTCTTCTCAGCATGATATCATAAAGGCGAGTTCATCCATTGATGATGTTTGCCTATGTAAGCGCAAGAATGAGTGGAACGTCTTTAACTAATATCCTGAAACCATATGCTGTTGCTATAGTTACATGACGGCTTCTGTTTTGAATTTGACGAAGTGCAGCCGCAGGCACAGTAAGATGAAAGGAGCTCTTGATCTATCATTGCTCTTGAATTTTCCTTGATGTTTTTCTTTCTAACACCAAAGACAGCGACTACTGTATGGTCGTATAGTTTTACTGTTGGGCTAAGGAGTTCAAAAACGCTTGCCGTGTGTATGTGTACGTGCATCAGAAAATCTGGTTTCTAACCACTGCATACTGGGGAACTCCCCACAGACCTGCCATTTTGGAGATGCTCTGAACCAGTCATCTTGTCATCACAATTTGACCTTTGTCAAAAAATATATTCTAAATGTATTCACTTGTTGACTGAGATTCTTGGTATAATCATTGTGGTTCTTGAGAATGTAGATGTAACTGGCATGGATGGCAGCAGTGGGGTGATGTGTGGAACCAGATGACTTGTCTAGTTCAAACAGTGAACCCAGTAAAGCCAAGAGTAAAAAAAATGAGTCAGTCCCAACTGCCTGGGCGCCATGCAGTCTCTGAGTTGTATTTACTTGTAGCTAGTGGGGATGAACTTCTTTCTGCTGCTCTTCAGAGGTCATTGTAGCCAAAGCACTGGCACTATTAGTCGGGGACAAAGTGGGTTGAGATGTCACTGTTCACCAAAGTGGAACTTGACGCAAAACGCGACTAGTGTGAAATCACTCATTGCAGCAATTTCCCTTGAAATGAGCATGAAAGAAAAACTTCTTGTTAAGTGGCATTCATTTTTTTGTATAATGACTGTCATGCATTGTGTGTAAGTGATATTGTCGTAGCACCCTGTGTTGGATATGGTGCGGGGCATGCTGAGTGTGATTCTGTGGTGTTGTGTAAACTCAGTGGGCTTGTGCCATGCTGTGCTGGAGTGGGAGTTAAACACATGGTGGCGATGCAGCTGCTGTCAAAGCCCCCTCTGTTTGCAGCCACCCCTCAGTCTGACAGCTGGTTAGATTACGAACACACATAAACATTAGGTTCTGTAATAGATTGTTCAGCTGTTGAGATCAGAAAAAGCACTCACACATTAGATATTAGGGTTCTGTTTGGACTACAAACTCAAAGATTAACCTAGCTGTACGTTTAATGACAAGGCATGCTTGTACAGTCCACATGTGAATAAAAAGAATACATTTTTCCCCTCACACTTTTCGGACTTTTTCCACAATATTCAAGTTTGTTGGTGAAGGCTGTCATGTTCCTTTATTTCATTTCATTTTGTACCAACCCTAATTCCTGTTCATTTGTATTTTGTTCTGATTCATTTTGTTTCCTGTATCCTTACATGTGTAAATGAGTAAGGATGAGGGCTAAAAATAGCAGCTATATGATAACTAGGTGGTTCAGTTATTTTACAAGTCTAATGTGAGTACAGTATTCACAGAAAAGTAACTAGTGCAAGACCTAGAAATGACAGTGATGGTAGCATTCCAGTGCAAGAGGTGCTACGAACAGAATTTCTTGATGATTGCTTTTGGAACCATGTTTTTAGTTGACATGCATGTTCTGACAAATTTTGATATTCAGGGAAATCCCAAATTAATGAGGTAATGACCTGATAATCAGTCTACTGCTGGGAGGAAGAAGAGCAATAGTAGTGTATTATTAGTGTGCTTTATTTTTTTTACTTATATTAAGCAGATTTTGTAGTGCTAGCAGGCACACAAAGAAAAATGTATTCACCAAGAAAAGCATACATTTAAAAGACTGTGGTCACTTCAGGTTAAATGAGAATATGAGCTTTAGTAATTGATGAGCTGAGGAGCTAATGCTAACACTAAAGCTGCCCAGTACAGCTATAGGTAAAGGTAAAGGGGGCATTTGACAGACACCCTTATATAGAACGACTTACAACCATTAGTTACAGGGACAGTCCCCCTGTCTTACACTTACTCAAGGACATAATGGTAGAAAGTGGGGGGTTTGAACCTGCAACTTTGTGGTCATTGGGTTCAAAGGCAAGTCTTTTACGCAGTAGGCCACTACCACCCCTACAGTTGTACTTTTGATCCTAGCAAATATTTGCTTTAGTAGTGAGTTAGAATCACACTTTCTCTGAGTTATTAGTTGTGTCCTTGGCAGCACACTTACATTTAGGCACTTGTGTTTTTGTTGGAGGAAAATGTAATTTAATATAATTAATGACAGGTACTATAGTGATACTACAGATACTACACTACAGATATAGTGATACTACAACAGATACTAAACTGTCAAATTGTTGGCCTGATTATTTTCTCCCCTTCCATTATGACGTTTGATGAATAGGTGAAAAGCCGTTTCAGTACTTGAATTCTGGTGCCTAGAATAGTTTGCTACTTGAGCACCTGTGAACACAGAGTAAAATGGTCAGATTTATTTGTGTTAATTCACTTTTGTTGTTAATTCACTTTTTAACTTTGGTTCTCCTCTCTTTTGGTTATGTCTGCCTCTAGCATCGAGAAGGTGTCCAAGATCACGTCTCCAGTACTGATCATCCACGGGACGGAGGACGAGGTGATAGATTTCTCTCATGGTTTGGCCCTGTACGAGCGCTGCCCGAAGGCCGTGGAGCCGCTGTGGGTGGAGGGAGCTGGACACAATGACATCGAACTGTACAGCCAGTACCTGGAGCGCCTGCGCAGGTTTATCGGGCAGGAACTGGCGTCCCAGCACACCTGAGACTTCACCTGCACTCATCTCATCGACCTCTCTCTCTCTCTCTCTCTCTCTCTGTCTGTCTGTCTGTCTCTGATTGGCACCCTCCTCATTCTCACACTTTCCTTCTTGTCTTATTTGCTCTTTTGCTTCTTTTTCTTTTACTCTGTCCCTTTCATTCTTACCCTTTTTACTCACTCTCTTGCAATCTCATTGTCTCTTCTTTTGCTTCTGTCATGATCTTTTTCTCTCTAACCCATTCTTTTGCTTTTTGATTCCATTACCTTTCCTCTGCATGTTTCTCTTTGCGTATCTTTTTTCCTTATCCTTTTTTATTTTTTTATGACTGCCTCCATCACTCTCTCACGGTTTCACTTTTACCAATTTGTTCCCTCTCAATTTCCCACTTTTACTGTTTTATTATCTGTCTTTCAACATCCTACCATCCCTCCAAACCACCCAACTCCAGCAAGAGCGAGACAGCCGTCTGTGAGACAGGTGGAACTCTCAGTTTTTGAATGGACATGGATACATACTTGGAGTGAGTGGATGTGGATTTTCTGTAATGGAGGTTTGCCTCATGTTTTAATCTCCACAGCCTCCTTATGTGTGTGCGGACATGTGTGTTTGTATGAAGCTTTTGTATGAAAACAGTACAACAGACAGGAAGCCAGGACTTGTCCTCTGCCTGCTTATGTGGCTGAAAGTAAACAGTTTGTATGGTACAGAAGATAGCGCTCCACTAGCGTACATAGATGATTATTAATAACAAATTATCTTTGGATGCCAAGACATCCACATGAATGCATTCTTGACACCAGTGCCCTGAAAAAACCTCTCCCAGAACTCATTCAGATTAGGGCTGCACAGTACAGACTGAATAGTAGCTTTGCAATTTTATTGCTAGACACAACAACACTCCTTACAAAAAAAAAAAAAAACACTGTGAATTAATGACACATTATTTTGGCCCATGTCATTTTCCTTTGTTGGATTAAATGTATCCTTTACCAGAAAAACTCACTGAATGTCAGTAAGTTCACAACACACAGTTTCAGTCATGATTAACAAACGATGAATTGTGCAGCCCTTCTCTACATTTGCAAATGAAACTTGTTACCATCCAAAAATCACCATGCAAAAATGTTGAGCAGGCTTTCAGTCCCCAGCTCTGTTTGATCAGTAGCATAGCTGAGTGTTCAGCCAGGTCCTTGATAAGTTGACTGATGATCTGCTGGTGGTGTTGGAATGCATATATGGAATGTCTCACCGCGAGGGCACTTTACCTTGCCGATCCTCTTCTAAAAACAAACCACCTGCAGATGATCTCATCTCTTCCATGCAACTGGATAGTTTCCCTTTCCCCATGAAGTCACACGCTCCCGGGTCAGATTCATTGTCCCTTTTTATGCGTGGATGACAAATGGTTGCTGTCGTAACAAAACCTCTTATCTGTGAAACTGTAACTACAGGATAAAGAAAAGCATTCTTTAAAGAGACCCATGTGCTACATTTTAGTTTTCCCTCTTAGGTCAACATACTATGTGTGTGGTTTTATGTGATGCTTTATTTTCACATGACCATTTCTGACCGATATCTATACATTGCATTTAAATAGGCCGTTTTTGTTTCTGTGCCTTTAAGCCTGATATGTGTAAATGACCTCTCTTCTTATTGGCTGACCCGTATTATGCCTGATTCAGAAACCAGTCCAAGCTGAAACTCTCCTTCACGTCTGACATTTTACGATTTCAGTTAGTTTTTTCATCAAGAAATGTTCACACAATGTAAAGGTTATATAGCTTTATAAATATCATATTTTTTTAAATCAGTATTCATTTCAATACATCAGTGATGATATGTTTGTTCTGTGAAATTTAGGAAACCATCATATGTTGGTGTGTTTCTCTCTTGGTCATCCACCTGTGCCTCTTTTTGGTAGAACTGAAGTGAGACACTTGATATCCGAGTCCAAAGCAGGGATAGAGTGCGATGGCTGGATTTCTGCCTGTTGTCTCAAACAACCTAGAATACCATCATCAGTGCCCCAAGGTAATGCTGAATCATCCACTTTCCATGAAACCATCACCCATGAGCCTACTGTCACTTAATCGTACCTAACACAGAAGTCTAAGAACTCCAGCTGTCTTTTTTAACCAACATCTGGACACCTGTAGAGGCAGAACAAAGTGTTTTCTTTCTTTTGTAATTTAGAAGTCTGAAGTTAGAATAAAGTAATACTCCACAGTAAATAGCATTTTTCCAGCCTAATTGCTGTCTGGGCGATTACCATGGCAACTGCACATTGGGTTCTATTGGAAGTACATCAGCATGGATAACATTGTTAAAATTGTTCATAGTTATATATCATATGAAAATCAACATATGATCAATATATCATACAGAAATTAACAACCTGTGTCACATTCCTGCCTCTAGCTCAAGTCTCATTAATAGATTATTCCACAACTGAATACAGCCATCTCAAATTGTTTCACATTTTGAAACCTTTCAGTTTTCATTCAGAATATAGGGAGAATATTGAATCAGGGGCTGAGTGTATCGTTAGACCCCAATAGTTATTTTACCTTCAGGAACTTCTAACAGTCCTGTTGAATTTTATGTTATTCAGAAAAATGAGATTTGCTGTTTGTAGTTTACTTAAAATCAGGAGTTGCATGTGACCAAACAACTGAATCTAATACATTTGAAGGTATCTTTTGATTTGTGCTCAGACAAGCTTTGAAAACATAAGAATTAAATTTGAAATTCCACTTATGGACATTAATGGGTTCGTTTTATGTTCAGATTCACAAATTTAAGTTAGATTTCAGTCCCACTCCACGTCTGTTGAATTTGTGATGTTCTTCATTGTTTGTTGAGTGGGACTACATGATATGGCCCATATACCACGCAGTTATTGTGTTGCTGCATACTGTAATTGCATTTCTCGATCTATAATGTGACATGGCCCTGTTTTGACCTAAATACTTTACGTTTTTCGATAATGCGAACGCTTCAGTTCATCAAAACACCCAAAGGACTGTGATTGGTCAGAATGCTCATAGCACACAGTAAAACGTAGTGATTGGTTGGAGGCTAATTTGCACTGGTGTTTTTGTTCCTGTTGTGAATATTAGAGAATTATGTGTGATTACTCTGGTGGGTTCATTCCGTGAAATAACATCTGCATGATTTTATGTAATATCTTTTTTTTTTTTTTCTGATAATTTGATCCAGCAGAATTCAACAGGCTGTTTTTTGCAGCTTAATTTGCATGTATGGACTGCATGGACTGGAGAGTGAATAATATATTTTTTGAAACTTAAATGGTATTCATGTACTGCATCACTTTATTATTATTATTATTATTATTATTATTATTATTATTATTATTATTATTAT
>JBBIGA010000016.1:19038522-19057609 GCA_037576975.1 Alestes dentex | reverse complement strand
AGATCTGATTCCACAATGACTGACAAGGTTGTGTAGCATTTGAAATTAAGTTGCAATAAAATTAACAATCAGAATGCGGAGAAGCAATAGCTGTAACAAGAGCATTCTCAGTACATTATTTATCATCTAATAACTTCTTGATGCTCTCAGAAATGTGAAATATTGAAAAAAACATGATGGTGTCTAGCTTAGTGTATTCTGCAGTATTTTAGGCTGGACTGTGTGCGTTAATATTTATTATAATCGTTATTAAAAGAGTTATTAAAACAATATTAATTATAACGGTTATTAACATGACACCAAACTTTTGAACAGTAGCGTATTTAATACATTTGGATGGTAGTATTATGTACATCCAGTATATCAGCATTTTTTTTCCATTTGTTTCCTTTTTTCTTCATCGTTTGAAAAGACCAGCTGCTGTTTATGCTGTGTTAGAACTTTGTGATGAATGGACCGCTGAAAGTGGTCCAAATTGGCTTCAAATAAATTCTTGGTACATTCACTTATATTAAACGTGAAGTATGTTTTTTCCTCCTACTTTGAAACTTGAAATTTTGGGCGAGTGACAGCAATTGTGGAAATTTAGTTCAAGCACTAATGACATATAATATGTAGAGGACGAAATGAATAACTTTGAAAAATGCTAGAATGCTACCGGAGCCCATGTATATTACCTTCCATCCTGATATAATATAACCCTGTGTATATGTGTATATGTGTGTGTGTGTGTGTGTGTGTGTGTGTGTGTGTGTCAGGTGGTGGTCTCCCGTGTGGCGCGTGTGTGTAAGAGTGATATGGGTGGCTCTCAGCGTGTGTTAGAGAAGCAGTGGACGTCGTTTCTGAAGGCCAGGCTGAACTGTTCCATCCCTGGAGATTCGCACTTCTACTTTAATCTGCTGCACTCTACCAGCCCCATTCTCCGCCTGCACGGCAGAGACATCATCCTGGCTGTGTTCTCCACACCATCCAACAGGTAACACTCGCTTTTTAAAACACGCATTTATAGAGGTGTAACAGTGCATCGAAACAATGTGAGATCGCAATACAGAAATGTGACAGTGCATTGCAGAGAATTAGTATTCTCTTAATTATGATATTTGAGGCAAACTGCATTGTTTATAGGCTAGTGCAAAGCAACAACCCAGTCCTGCACATTCATTTAATACAGTGGCCTCTCTCCCACCTTCCAGCTATAGTTTCAATAGTAAATTCTGCCACAACTGAATAAAGTCATCTTTTGTCTTCATTCAGATTTCATTTGAAATATTATGGAAACATAATACTGAATTGTCTTTCGTCTAACTTAAAATATCTTGAGTGTATCAAACCATGAGCCCTGAATCATCTATCAAAATTGTGTGTTGTGTCACTACACTCCTAGTGTAGTGGAAGTAGCCAATATTATCTGTAAGGGTTGATTTTAGCAATCATGTGAATTAAAAAATAGACCAATAAAAATGCACGTATTAAAATTTAGAGCCTTAGTCGTTTAATTAAAATCAACTTTTTAAAAAATTAAAACAGTGCTGATTTGGTAAAATATTAGTCATGATTTATTTACACATTAGTTACCAAAGTAGTCGTTTATGAAGGTGGAAACAAATATTCCTTGATGGAAAAGAAATTGATGAATGATTAGCTTCAGTCATTCATTCGACTGTGTTTGTACCCAGGCCTCACAAAGCTTGAAAACTGCTGCAGTGGAACGAGCACTGAGTAATTTTGAGCCATAAAATGAATAAGCTAGACTTTCAGTTCCTCACTCAGTAATTGCCATCAGTCCAGAAACAGCAACTGCTTAATGATAAAAATGGAAAACTAAGACTGGAGGGTGTTGCTAGCTTTGCTAGCAGGCTAATAGCTCTGGACAACACAGAACAAGCTAAATCTAATGAATGAATCTAACCTGTTCTAGCCTGGACGCTAAGGTTCTTTAGACAGCAGGCTAACAGCTCAGCAGACCACAGGTTCACTCACTAAGACCTGGCAGCTCATCCACACAAGGTCGTTTAGGTTTGCATGAATCTGGAAGCTGACGCAGTGTGAAATTTCACTGCTACTGTCTAAACACGCAGCCTTCTACACACATCAACAGTCTGGCTGTATGTTACTTTCAAATTTACTATAAATTCAATTTGCTGCTGCCAAAACGACTGCCCACCTGAACTTCGCCAAGCCCCTGTAAGCCGAAGATAATTTAGCTAGCATATGTCCTCTAGAGTTCCTGGCTAAGGTCAAATATATTTCATGCATATCATATATTCCATGTTTCATTTTTGCCAGATGTCTCCGTTTTTGGAATGGAGATTATTTTGTGGAAACGACCCTATCTATCAAACACAATCAAGCGGTCCTACGGTAAACATCTGCCAAATGTTGATCGGAAACTTCTGCCGACATTAACATTGTGCCCCGTTTTACCCTTTTTGACTGATAGTGTGAAAAGAACACGATTGCTTGAGTTAAACAATTAATTATACGCGAAACTAAAAGGACTTTAGCCAGTGGCTCTCATGTACCACCACCTTAGACCAAGTACCCCCAATGATCCAAGCAAAACTAAGTAACAGCTTTAAGTCATTTTGTAGGAACATGAGTGTGAGACGTGCACGTACACTTGGCCTATATGTGCCATGAGCACTTGCCATTTCAGTGAGTGGGCTGACCCCATTTAGCAAAGCCATGCAGTGTGAGGGATGAAGAAGGTGAGCTTTAAATGCACATTAGGCTCAGCTGCCGCCATTCTGTTATGGTATGTGGTTTCAACTTCATTTTGGTCAAGTCAGGTTTAATTATATAGCATGTTATGATATACAGAGGTCATTCAGGGAATTAAAATAAAATATTGGATATGGTATTTAAAATAAGGCAGAGGAGAATAGTGCAGTTTTAGCAGCTTTTTAAAGCTACAGTCAGTGCAGATCTGATACTGAAGGGCAGTTTTTTAATGAGCAGCATTGTGACTAAACGCAATTTCACCATGTTTAGTTTCAGCTCTTTTGACCACTATCTTGTCAGCATCTGCAGATTTAAGAGACCCTTCAGGTTTATATACATCAAACATATCAGAGATGTATTTAGGACCCAAACCATTGAGTAACTTGTACACCATGAGTAATGCTTTGAAATCAGTTCTGTGCCGAACCGGGAGCCAGTGCAAAGACCCTTTTTTTGGTTTTGGTTAGAACTCTGGCAGCAGCATTGTGAATGATCTGGAGCTGTGTAAGGGACCTTTGGGCATTTTCAGTGAGAAGAGTGTTGCAATAATCAACCTGTAGGAAATTCAGGCATGTATAAGCTTCTCTAAGTCTTGTTTGGAAACAAAGTCTCTAACTTTACCAACGTTTTTAAGGTTCCAAAATGCTAACTTTGTTACAGCTTTAATGTAGTCACTAAAACTAAGAAGTCTTTTTCACAAAGGGAACGGGCATCCTGCTGTAAGTAAATTTCACATTTACTTAACTTGCATCGCACCCTTTCCTGTACCATTTTCCAACACTCTTTAACAATAGCAGCCAATGAAGTATCTTCTCATACTCAGCAGTATTCGTATTAACTAAACACTCATTTTATCTGACCAACATACAGAAAGACTTCTCAGGTCCTCTCATATATTTTTCAGTCTTTGAAAAATAGAAATAATATTTCTTTTCTTTTTTTTCTTTTCTTTTATGCATGCAGCAAATTTTCCAAGCTCATCTGGCGCACCGCCTCAGAGTGCTCCGGATACCACCGGGGGTACTTGTACCCCGGTTTAAGAACCACTGACTTAAACAATAAAGGATGCGAGAAAAGAAAAGGCTTAATTTTTATAAAGACGACCTTGGTCATGAATGATGAATGCTGAATGATGATCCGTATTTGATCAAATCAGGGCTGTTTCATGCGGTTGATTCTTTTCAGATCAAATGACTAGTCATTTTATTTATAATCTTCAATTTGCATTTTTTTTTCATCGTGACCATGACATGAAAGCGTATCGTGGAGCCTCTAAAAACGGAGGAATCACAACAGTGGAATGCTTTATCGATTTAGAGGCTAAACATCCTTAAAAACGGCTAAATGTAGCAACAATCCGTTGCTCTGTTTGATTGGATTTGGGTGGAGAAACCCACATTTTGGCTGCACTTCACAAACATTACACTCCGCAGCTAGAGGCTAGATGGAGAGAGTGAGAGAGAGAGAGAAAACGGATGAAAAACTGAGAGATGTGAAAGGGAGAGAGGAGGAGGAGAGATCTGGAGGAAGAGAGATGGACGGAGAGAGGGAGTGAGGGCATGTATTTCCCTGAGAGGAGGAAACAGACGTGTTTGTGCATCAGGGTGAAAGTGTATATTTTGGCAGAAATAATGACAGCAGAGCAGGAATGAAGAGAGGAGAGGGGAGAGGGTAATAACAGGGAGAAGAGAGAGAGAGAATGATAATCCTGCTAAAGAGAGAGAGAAGAGAGAAAGAAGAAAGAAAGGCGAGGGAGGGAGGTGAGAGAGCCTCTTTCACACGAGCACTTTTAACCTGGAATGTAATGGTAATTTAATGAGAAGGGATTAAGTGTGAACGCGAGTTGGTATCAAAATCCTGGAAAAAATTTCCAGACGTGAAAAGGAGCTCATACATCACCAGGAACACGAAGACTTCTGGGTTACAGCCGACAAAGCTGAACGCTCCTCTGACACTGTTTTTGTGGACGATTTTTCGTCGATCCATTAAAGCAGAATGCTTGTGTTTTTACAGTCAAGTTTTAACACAGGCATTCTTGGTAGTGCATTTTTGTACATGATTTAGAAATGTTGACTATTCATGCTGGGATTTCCAGGGATTTTCCTGTCATGAATGCCCCCGCTAGAATAAAAAAAAAAGGGCCGCATGCTTGATTGCTTGATTGACGTGAAACCCAAACACTACCCGTGAATGTAACCCAATAATGTGCAGGGTTTTGAGCGTGAAGGAGTCTGTGTCGATTCATTTAATGCAATTCAGTGCAGTTCATTTCAGTTGAGAGAGAGAGAGAGAGAGAGAGAGAGAGAGAGCCAGAGTGAGAGAGAGTGTGAGAGAGAGAGAGAAAGAGAAAAAGGAGTAAACCTAGAAAAAGATCCAGAGATGAGGAAGAGGAAAAGAAGAAGTCAAGAAAAGGAGAAGAAAGAGAGAGGGAGAGAGAAGGAGAGAGATAATGCATATTAATTGCTGAAGGCTTGTATTTGAATGTGTTTTGGGGGGGGGGTCTCTCCGACCCCCCCACAGCAGGATTTAACACAGAGAGATGTTATTTGAGCTGGCAGTTACTCGCAGGCCTGCCCCCCAAAACACACACACACACACACACACACACACACACACACACACACTTTTCTGCATAGTGATAGTCCTGACAGTCTATCATTGTCAGTAAATCTCTTTTTCTTGTGGTGCTCTATGTGCACTAGAGAGAATTGCATTAATAAATAAATATTTTCCTCCAGATGTGACGGCCTACTTACTGAGGATATGAAACTTTGTGTCCAAAAGTATCCAGACACCCTTTCTAATGAGTGAATTTTGCTAGTTTAAGACTGACACATTGCTGACATGTGTGTTTAATTACTCACGCACACACACATACACACATATACACACACACGCACACACACACACACACACACACACACACACACACACACACGCACAGTTTAATCTCCACAGAAAAGCATTACCAGTAGGATAGGATACTCTGAGTAGCCACACATGAACCATGCCCAATGCCAAGCATCATCTAGAGGAGTATAAAGCCTATGAGTATATGGGTTGTGGATCAGTGGAACTGGTCTCTCTGGGGTTATGAAGCTCCATCCAGTACCCCTGGGATGAGTTTGAGTCATGTCTACAACTAACCAACCAACGAATCAGCATCTGACCTCACTGAAGCTCTTGCTGACTGAATGCAGTCACATCCTTACAGCACATGTTCCTCACATATTCCTACCAGGGTAATTAACGAAAACCAAAACTAAAACTAGCAGTGAAAGATTCATTCAATAACCCTTGAAACAGCACAGATCAGTGCCGGGAGCGCAACAAGCGGTGAATTGTCGCCAAACGTCAAAACAACTCCTTATGTTGAATTTCCCCTGGGTTGTGTTGATGCTGGAGGTGTCAGATATCATGCTGAGCTATCAGTGCAGACCATGAAAGTTTTGCTTTGCACTGATTTAGGTGCTAATTATTCTACCTTTAATTAACAACAATTTCGATGTTGTCATGCATTCTTTCATCCTAGCTTTTTCAAGATCTATAAAACACTGCTTTCCTCATAATTCTCATGAATAAAAACTAAACTGAAACTAGCAAATAACACAAAAATAAAAATAAATCTAATTATAAACTAACCCAAATGGGAACACTTTGCAATAAGAAAACCCTTATAAAGGGTTTATATATGATTGATGATTAATTAGGTTTACGAATCATTAATAAGCAGTTATAAAGAAGTTGTCAACTGCTATACCATGTTTATAACTGCATACTAATGACCTATTATTGATGTACAACCTAACTACATAATTATAAAATAAGATAAGATAAGATAAACATTTATTTAAACAATGGAATAGAATAAAGTAGAACAAAAATACAAATGTGCACTATACAATCTAGGAATATAAGACATAGGATGAAATAAAAATATGTGCATTTGTATTGTAAAAATATGTGTAAAATAAAAAATAAAACTACTCATGCTCTTACAAAATAACTCAAACGGTAACACAATATATATGTAAACTATATAAACTTTATGTAAATTTAGATAAGTATGTATGTACACAGTGATGTATGTATATATATGTCCAGAGTGGATTTATAAATAAATCATTATTAGTGGTAGCACTAAAACTAAATTGAAATAACAAACTGAACTAAATATAACTGAAAAAAAAAACTCATGAAAAATCCAAAGCTAGAATCACTCTGGTTCCAACATCTTGTGTAAAGTGTTCCCAGAAGAGTGGAGGTTGTAACTTCAGTAAAGGAGGGACAGACTCCTTATTAATTCCTGTGATTTCAGAAGAAGCTCTGAACAGGAACGTTTAACTATACAGTTTGTTCCTGCTTTTATTTTTTTGTAAAGGCAAAGATATAAAACTTCCAGTGACCCAACCCTGTGCATGACCACACACACACACACACACACACACACACACACACAGAAACACAAATTCCATGACTCACAGTGGCAGAGAGCTCCCAGCTGAACAATCATCTGCAATAACACCTAAATACACACACACACACACACACACACACACACACACACACACAGAAGTCACTGCGGTTGGCTCTGTGTGTACATGTGGTCTCTTAAAGAGCTTCCAGACAAATTGCCCGGCTGCCAGTTAGGAAGCTAGCGTGTGCGCAGCAGGAAGGATTGTGGGAAAGAGGAAGGGATGCGTTTGGAGCACTGTGGGAACTAATAGAGTAATGGGATCCATACTATCTGAATGACTTTTAATGACGCTTACCATAATATTTTCACTTTAACTCTGTTTGTGTGTGGAGTCACACACAGCGGAATGTGGCTCTGCTTTTGACTAATTACGTTCTGAGCGCAGTCAGCGTAAGCTTCTCTGGGTGAGGTGTGTGTTTGTTCTGCAATTTGTGGAATTATTTTGTGCCTTGAAGACTTTTTTGTTGTTTATTTATTTACAATTGAACCAATACGTCCAGCCTTGGAATGTTTTTCATGAGAAATGGTCTATTTCCTGACCTCTTCACTGTCCTGAGAGAGAGAGAGAGAGAGAGAGAGAGATTGAGAGAGAGAGGCGCACATAAGAAGAGTCCAGTGGGAGTGAGCGTCATAAACTTGAAACCCGGGTTTTAAATATGGCATCACACACAAATGCCCATAAAGAATAAAAATGCCCAGATTTCTTTTATTCTAGGTCTTGGAAATGAAGAGGAAAAAAAACACACAAGATCTTTGAAGCCTAGAGAACTTTCAGGATAGTCTCCGCCCAGGGGCGTCAGAAGCATTTTTAATGTGAGGGGGACGCATCGGTCTACGCGTGGGGGAGGGGCTTGAGCAAGGGGGCGGGGTTTGGGTGGGGGCAGGGTTGGCGCTTGGAAACCAGCTGTTGAATTTTGAATCTTGAATCATGAATCAAAGAATCCACTCCACTTAATCGATAGAAGAATACACACACCACTGGAAATCCGAGCAGCCTGTCCGTCAAGCATAAGAAGACCTGTTTTAGGCTGTTTTATTTGTTAAAATCAGATTTTTACTAATACACTTCGAGTTCTAAGGGTTAATGATCAACTTAAATCTACCACATCCTGAAAATTCCACGACATCAGGAGAACAGGACCCTTCCTGACCTCAGAGGCACTTCAGCTTCTTGTCCTGGTTGCATTCCCTCTTCCCATCTCCTCTCTTCAGGGCGTTCACAATTCTCCTCTGGTCCATAACCTCGTGAAATTCTCCTATGTGACTCCCCTTCTGTAATCAATTCACTGAATCGGATACAGAGCTCTTGTTCCCACCTTACAGGCTTCAAGGGGCTCAGCTACTCTTTACCTCTATACCTTTTTCAGAACTACACACCTGTGTGCCATCTTCAGTCCTTGACTTTTGGGATCCTGTCCTGGCTTATAATCTAATTGTGCAAGTAAAACTTGGTCTCTGCTTTAGCCTCGCAGTGGTTCCCCTGAACTCATCGTCACCCACTTCTTAAGGCATTGTGTTTTCTGTACTCACAATGTGATTTCTGATCTTCTGGGCCTTAACCCATAGCCTTTGTATTTAGTTATTCAGTCAGATCAAGCTACGGCATATTTTTGATACCAGTTTTTCTGGTACCTTTCTATTGCTTTGTCTTCCACTTCTGGCACTTTCTTGTAAATCGCTCTGGATAAGAACATCTGCTAAATGATTAAAAATAAATGTAAATGTGAAGTTGAAAGAGACAGGAGAGAGAAAGAGAAAAAGGGGGGGGGGGCAGGAAAGAAAGAGAAACATGAAACCTCACATCCATGAAAAGTTGACCTTCATGCTTTGAAGAAGTTTTGAAGACTTTTCCGCTCTGCTTCCTTTCGTCGGAAGTTAACTGCTAACACAGCTGTGTATGGCAGGAGACATCTTTACCACACACTGCTTAGATGTGTGCCGTATGAGATCTCAGGGGTGTGAGATGATACTGAGGCGGATGGATTACGCTGGTAACTGGGCTGTCTCATACTGTTTTGGAGTATATGGTATGTTGTACAGGAGCCAAATATGCTCTTTGTAATGGTAATTTTTCACATTTACATGTGATTTACATCACTGGAAAATGCCAGCTGCTACTTACACTGTGAACTGTTGATGTGAATGGTCTAGAAAAAATCTCATTTTTTTATTCTTAACTCCTAACATTGAAAGTTGACATATATGCTGGTTTAAAAGCATCAATATTTAGAATCCAGCCCCTTTCTGAATGCATCACTGATGCACGTGACGGTCCCACAGGGCTGTAAATTTGAAAAACATGGCAGATGCTGAATTGGGCACACCTATGATGCCACTATAAAATAAAAAAAATATGAATTAATCCATTGATGAAACATTTTGGAAGCCTTATGATGTACTCATGATCATCGCCAGATTAACTGTGTAGACTACGTACACTAGATGGATCAAAGTATTGGGACATACCTGTTTTTCAGAGTTTGGGCCCCTTACTTACAGTGACTGACAATCTTAACGCTTCAGCATACCAAGACACCATGCTTTTGGACACCATGCTGCCAACTTTGTGAACACAGTTTGGGGAAGAACCTTTTCTATTCCAGCATGACTGTGCCCCAGTGCACAAAGCGAGCTCCATAAAGACATGGTTGAGTAAGTTCGGCATGAAAGAACTTGACTGGCCCCACACAGAGCCCTGGCCTCAACCCCATCCAGCACCTTCGGGCTTAACTGGAATGGAGAATACGAGCCAGACCTTCTCATCCAACATCAATGTCTGACCTCATAAATGTTCTACAGAACAAATTCCCAAAAAAACCTAGCATAAAAAAAATATGTTTAACAAGCCTCATGAACTCATCCTTTTACTGGTTACAATTCAAGCCCTAATTTTATGTGGTTTTACACACACTAACAAGTTGCTACCATGACAGTGTTACTGCTGTGCCGAGAATGATCTACCACCCAAATAATTCCTGCTCTCTTGTGGTCCTGAACTATTAATGAACAGGGTGAAGGGGCTAACAAATGGTGCAGGGAAACAGATGGATTCCATTCTGTAAAGTGCACCTACAATAAACTCAGGCACCCCTTTTTAAATGAAAACATTCTTTTTTTTGTCCAGTGTTAGTGTTTAGTAGTCCACAATAGGGAGGCAGCTTGAGTAGGGCAGACATGCGTGTCATTTCTTCATCAGAGAGAGATTTCTAGCAGAGATCCAGTCTGAGGAGTGAGGTGTGAAAATGACTGTGTGTCACAGGTGTGTGTGTGTGATGTAAACCCAATATCTTCCTGTAGAACTGTTCCAGTGCATGCAGCCTGAGAGCCATTACTTCTGCTTAATGCCTGATACACCGTACTCTATATGGACAAAAGTACTGGTACGCAGGACCGTTACACCAAAATGTCCAAAATATCTTGGTATGCTGAAGCCCAAATCAGTGTTGTGCTCGATATTTTTGTCCTTATAGTGTTTCTTTGTGTGTGTGTGTGTGTGTGTGTGTGTGTGTGTGTGTGTGTGTGTGTGTGTTTGTTGGGGTGAGGTAAAGGTGGTGTAAGTAAGTGTGTGTGTGTGTGTGTGTGTGTGTGTGTGTGTGTGTGTGTGTAGCCAGTGTCGGGCATGCTATTACTTTTTCTCATAATGAAGTAGTGCAAGATATTGTGTTTAATTTTTCTAATGACAGTTAGAGGCTTAAAAAGAGTTTCCTTAGCTGTGTTACTCATATCTGTATAATAGACCTAGATTAATTACGCACAATGCCTTTAACCTTTTAAAATGTCAGGCATATTAATGCTGAGTAATTACGTGGACTAAAGTGCAATGGAACAGAGTCATTTATATGTTATAAAAGATTTTAATAAACGTCTAGATCCCCTGCCAGGTCCTGGTCATTTAAATATGACGGGAAATCTATCAGAGCATCTAATATGTTAATGTATAGCTGACAGATAAAGATCTCCGTGCTGAAGAAGAGAGTGTGCAGAGCAGAGTGCTTCCCTGCCCTTCGTGGTGTGTGATACACACTTGTTAGATGGACTGTAAAGAGGAACTCAACTTCTTTAGAAGCACAAAGGCCTCGCTAAAGCTTGAGTAGACCGATAAATCAGTGTCATCAACCAGCTATTTATTTTAGTGTTCTTAAACTCTTTTGAAGGATGGACAGTCTCCTCAGTGCTGGACATGTTCACCAGTGCTCCACTCAGACTGTGGGAGTAGCCACAGACTGAAGAATTTCATTTAAATGAAATGAAATATATTAACAGAAGAATTATATGCTGAAAACAGCCAACCAGTAACAGTGAGGACTAAAACGAAGTAAGTAAAAAATTACAATGACAGAAGTTCTTATTGTACTACTTTTTAGATGTTACTTTTTAATGTATTGTAATATATTACTGTATAGATGTTGGTATATGATATTGAATTACATAGAGTTTTTAGCCATTGCTACTTTTATTGTTACTCTATTGTCTCTTAAATGAGTCTTTTAGCAGTGTAGTTATTTATCAATGCTTCTAAGCCTTTGAAACCTGAGGCAAGATGGATTTGTTGTGCAGGAATAATGCCAAAATACAATTATTTGTATAAATTCACGAGTAAGTGTTGTAATTGTAGGTTATAATAGTACTGTACACAAACAATTAAATAATAAAGACACGGATGCCAGTAAAAATACACGAAATTCAGTGTCCTAACAGGACTATTGGGTTTTTCCTTGTACATTCCAACTGGTCCAGCTTTGTTTGGGTTTTAGAGAGTAATAATTAGTAATTAGAAATAATTAGTAGTGGTTACTTTTTTTCAGGGAGGATTCAAAGTAATGTAATAAGTAAAGATTTCTTTGAGTGTTTACCCCAACACTGAGAGCAACCTTTGGGTTTATTTGACTTCTGTCTTCCGTGACCTGTGTTGTCCTCCAAGAATGGGAGTATCTGGTTCGTGAAATAAGACTTGTGTCAGCTTTCTGGCAGAGTTTTGGCCCAGCTGTGGTCATCTCCCTGATTGAGTGTGTGATCCAAGCATGCTGAGTGCATCCAGATATCCCGAGTAGGTCTGGCCAAGTCTGATTTTGCAAGCTGTCTGCATTCCAGCTTTTTAGTCTGGTGTACGCTCAGAGGACTGGGCCAAACGTCACGTTCAAATATGGGGCGTGCACAGCCTGGCCAAAGCAACTGCAACAAAGTTCAAATCTTTTTAAACAGCATGAGAAAAACACTTCCCACAATCAACCGGACTGTGCTATCACAAATAATCCTGGATGATGACCATAGGATTGTGACTGTGCTAAAATCTTTTTGATTAGTTTGATCAGTGCAGACGATATGACAAGAAGAGAAAGCACAAGCTCCAGCTGCATCAACAAAGTCAAAAAATCCCTCACATTTTATCCAAACAGCAAGCACAGTCAGTGAGTGACAAAGACGAAGCCACAGCTGTACCGTTATAATCAATGAGGCTGTCTACACCAGCCATGAGTGCTAGGGGGTAGGTGATGTGTCACGCCACTTTTGAGGGATGGCTGTTTCTGTTCTTGACGCATGAGGCTGAAGCCTCATTTCAACCAAAGGTAAAGTGACGGTATTAACTTACAAATTTACCATCTTTCATTAAACACTTTCAGTGATCAAAATGAGATATCTGCATGCATCCTATCAAACTAAAGGGACTGTAGAGGGGGGGCGGGGCTTATGCTATACAAACGCCTGTGCTCTTTCTGAGTAGGTTGTCATTTTTGTGTATTTTTTTGTTTTTTGAAAATCAAATCAAGCCTTGATCGTAGTAACAAATGTCTTGCCGAGGTTGGTACTGTGCATCGTTACACCTCTAAATAGCTCCAGCTATTTAGATCATGGATTAGCACTGAAGATTAGGTCTGGAGCTATAAATCTACACTATTGCTTTAAGGAATTATATTCTATTCTAACCACAAGAGCATTAGTGAGGTCAGGTATTGATGCTGGATGATTAATAATGGATCACAAACGCCACTCCAACTCATCCTAAAGGAATTGGATAGAGCTCCTTCGCTCCAGAGAACACAGTTCCGCTGCTTCAGAGACTAATGCTGGGGTCTTTTGACAGTTGGCCTTGTATCAAAAGTGCTCCTATGCTGCTCCAGACTGTCCCAGTCTATTGGCACTGCTTTCGTAAGAAGATTATACAAGTTGTGTGTGCGAAATTGAACACCTGTCTCCTGTGGAAGCACCTTGAAGTAGCTGAACTCACTCATTAGGATTGTCTGAGTGCCTTTAGACAGAAGTGTGCGTGTAGATGGGCCGGGGTGGAGAGTGTTTTCTCAGAGTTTATGAGACAGACACTGCCAGCTATCAGTCAGACTCATCAGCCTGTTGGGTGTCACGCACACACACACACAGGCAATGTGCTAACTTGGAGGCAGATGGGTCAGACACTACACCAGGAGACATCTGCTGCTCTCTCACACTGGCCTTAAGCTGTGCCTGCTCTAACACACACACACACACACACACACACACAAACACACACACACACACACAAACACCAGACCAGACCAAATCAGCCAAGCCTTGCTCAAACAGAGGCATGCAGCTGACAGATCACACTTCAGCACAAGCAGCTTTGGATAAACACACAGAGGTCTGTGATTTCAGAGAGAGACAGACAGACAGACAGACAGAGGGAGAAAAAGAAAAGAGAAAAGTAATTTCTAGCAATAGGGTTCTATCTGTCCATCTCTCCCTCTCTGTAGACACCATTGTGTAACAGTAAGTCTGAGATTTCTTTTCCTCCGCTTTGTAGTGATCTGTGGACACCTGAGTCAGAGAGAAAGACAGACAGCGAGAGATGTGTTGAGAAAAGCTTGCCCATGTCAGTGACATCTGAGCATGTCATAAATCCGCTCGCTTTGGAAGTTTGTCAGCTCAGGGAAAGCATGAGCAAGGCAAAGAGAGAGAGAAGGAGAGAAGAAGAGAGTCGTGGAGTGGGAGTAAACGAAAGCTGAGTCATCTCTCTGACTCCTCACCTCCCTCAGAAACTCTTTCAAAGTCTCTCTGGTTCTGAAAGCGGAGACACATCTGCGCACTTTAGGATGAACACACCGAGGGAAGCTGAATTTTCCTCTGTCAACGAAAGAAAGGTGCTCTGACTCAACCTGTAGATCTTTCCTTCCTGGTGCGGCTCCTTACTGCACAGTGCATATGGGTATAAAGCAGCTACATATATATATATATATATATATACACACACACACACACACACACACACACACACACCACACTCTGTCTATGCCTTCATGTATCCAGATGACACCTCTTCTAATTAGTGAATTCAGTTACATTAAGATGAACTCATTGCTAACACAGGTGTTCAGTTGCAAAAGCATTGCCAACAGAGTGGAATGCTCTGCAGCGGCTGCACATGAGCCTATGGTCACCATGCTTGATGCCATTGCAACAGTGTTATCTGGAACTCTGTCCAAAAACTTTGGAATGAGTTGCAATCGTGATCTAGAGCTATTCGAACGTCAGAACTTGACCTCACTAATGCTCTTGTGCGTCACAGCAATGTTCGAACATCTTGTGTAAAATCTTCCCAAAAGATTAGAGGCTGTTACCACTGAGAGTTCATACTCTTTATTAATGCCCTCCCTGTTAATACACAGGCTAAACCTGAAGCTGAAAATTGCATAATTTAAACTGCGTGAGTTAAAATCAGTCTGTTAAAATCAGCAAATACACAGTAATTCATTCAGTGTTCTCTGTGGAGGAGGTGTACATATTTTCACCCAGCAAAACGTGTTATTTGACTAAGAGTGTCCAAACTTTTGCATATGACTGGATATACGGTCACAGATTCGTGCTCTTATTCTCTTTCATGAAGCTTCTTCATACGGTGGAGTGGATGTTGTCAAGGAGAACTGGAGCTTTCCACTTCGTTGTTGCTTTTGTTAGTTTGCTGCTTGTTGATTTGTTCATAGGCCTCCTGCCAGAACTGTCCAGCCTAGTCTGCTGAAGAAGTTGCTTTAAAGCTGCTCTGTTGCATCTGTTCTACCATGGATGTTCTAGCAAGCATTTAGCTTCAGACTGGCCCTCTCTATGCTCCTTATCTCATGGATCCTTTCATCAGTTTGTGCCAAATCATCTGGTCTCATGTCACTTCAGGGTATGTATATGTATCAGTGATAAACACTGATGAGGAGCATTTAGGAGGAGCTGCTGCATCTGAGCACCTGTCACAGAACCCCACAGCAAGACCACTCTGTAGCTGACATCTTTCTGAAGCTTCCAAAAGGAAAGGGGGAAAATGTGACTTTCTGAGTATCATACAAAAAAGGACATGAAGCTCCTCAGTCATTCACTAAATTGCAGTTTCAAAGCTGTCCTACTGAATGAACACTGTACTAAGTCAGCTTTCTATACATGTGTGCTAATTCATTTCACTTGCACTTGCGCTCTCTCTCTCTCTCTCTCTCTCTCAGTATTCCAGGTTCGGCGGTTTGTGCCTTTGATATGGAACAGCTAGCAGCCGTGTTTGACGGCAGATTTAAGGAGCAGAAGTCTCCCGAGTCGATCTGGACACCTGTGGCAGACGAGCTCATCCCCAAACCACGGTACATAAACTGCCGCTAGCAGAGTGTTAGCATTAGCCATTATTTACCCAGCTGCTTCACATTCAGCATTATGTCAGAATCTTTCTACAGGCAGTGGGATTCTTCATATTTGAAGCTAATACGGAAATATTAAACCAGTGTCAACACACTGGTAAGATTTTATGTTATTTGATTCTGAGTGTAAATCACATTTAACCTCCAGGCTGCTTAATTTACACACGCTAACACAATCTGCATCAAACTAAATGGCCAGAAAAGAGGAGAACTGCAACAGAAGAACCAATTCATTAAAGAACCTTTTAATGAATGGTGTGTGGAATACCAGCCCTATCAGACTTGATGGCCACACGTGTGGCCAGTTCTGTAACTGTTTAATAAAAGTGTCAGAAGTCAAAGTTAAAATATTCTGAGTAAAAGTTAAAATATTTGTTCATGAAGTTTACATACATTTGAAAGGTTTTACACCAGTTAAAGGCTGCTCCTAGAAAATTGTATGCAACCCCGTAACTACTAAGAAAGCCTTCGTTTAAGTCACAACTTCTCCCATATTTCTCTCTCAGGCCAGGGGGGTGTGCTGTTCAAGGCTCAAAGTTCAACTCCTCAAACCATTTTCCTGATGAAATGCTGAACTTTGTGAAGACTCATCCGCTGATGGATGAGGCAGTGCCATCTCTAGGCCAGAGGCCATGGATTGTGAGGACGATGGTCAGGTAAGGTTTAAAAAAATTCAGTTTCATAGCAGGTCCTGGTGTGAATGGGCATCATCCTGCACACTTGAATCAGATTTACACATCCCAAGTGTGGTCGATCAGACAAGACATGTTTGGTGTCTGCATTTGACTTATTGTAATAAACCCTAGAAGTGGCACAGACTTGCTGATGTGGGTTAACACACAGTAGGACTTGGCTACTAATGTATTTATCTGTGTGGCGTCCATGTATACTGTACAGGGATCCTTGAGTTACGACACAGATCCGTTCCTACGACAGTGATGTAACCCGAATTTTGGTGTACATCGAAACACACCCTAGCCTAAGGCACTTACCGACCCTAACATAGAGTAAAATCATTATCTAGAACATAAAAACACAACTAAGCCAACAACTCCCTCATTCATAGGTCACATTACTGTGTATTCTAAGTGTTCTTCCGCTGCATGCAACCAAACTAGTTCGGCCACAAAGTCCGTAAGTACGATGCGTACACTGAAACACTCACTTCTCAATTTGTAAAAGTATTTGTGGGAGTGAGTATCGTAAACTTGTAGCGTCGTATGCCGAGGCTGTTGTGACCCAAAGACCCCCGTTTGTCATATGGTATCCACATTAGCAAGAAACCACATAAACAAGACAGCTGATACATTCGGTTTGTGCAAAACTAAAGAAGCAACCATCAGACACCCACTCAGGTCTTGACGGACCGACTACATCTGAGGTAAAGGAGAAAATTGAAGGAATTTGAAAGCACTGAGCTTAGATCATGTACAAATTTACACTACTCCCTGAAGATTCAGCCTGGAGGCAATTGTGTTTTGTCTCCACTGGCATTTTTAACAACGCTCAGACCACGGGCTGCTCTCGGCTGGACACCCGCCGGCCACAAATCTGCCAGAACATTACCGTGGCGAGTTGTTTGTGCAGTTAAAAGCGCCCACAGGGGCCCTTTCTCATTTTTCAGAGAATAGCGCTATTCAGTCCGCTGGAGCATTCCTACTGTTCAGCCACAGCACCGTTTTCTCAAGACGAGCTAGTTTGTCTTAATTACACCAACAACTGTGCATGTTTATGCAGTGTGTCATTACTGCCTCTGGTTTTGATTAATTTTTAAGCAGCTTGATTTTCCCTTTATCTCAGTAGAGAATGAATAAGTCAGGAGCATGCAGAGTTTTAACACAGAGGAATCTATAGGGTTTTTAGAAACCGAAATACAATTAATTGTAGTTATATACTGTTTCGAGTCTGCGTCTCCAACATTTTCTCTCTGTTTTGATGCAGAGAAAAACAAAAATATGACAACAAACCTCAAATACCAATAACGTTTTGTATCACAATGAAATATATCCCCTTCTACTTACAGGCAAACTGAAAGCTTGGAACGTGTGAGAAATATTTTCCATAAGATTACTACAGCGCGATTTTGTTATCGTGTTTAAAATCTGACCAACACGCCAAAACTGTTTTTTAAGGACATTTGATTTGGGCCAAAAGTAGCCTTAACCCCACCCACTCACCCCATGAGAAAACAATCATATCTTTATCCTGCATATAATGTATCAAATTCTATATATTTATATTACTTTTGCAATGTAGAAATATAATTTCAATGTAATAAATTATTCATTTTGAAATGTACCAATGTCCTTTATCTCTATATCGTTCAGACTTTTTGACCCTGGGCCCTGCAAACACATTGCATGTTGGCCCCTGAAAAGAACAAAACGTTTGGGTACCCATGTTCTATGTGACGTTGTCTTTGTTGGAAATTCATCACCAGCCGTCTGTCACCCTTAGATATCAGCTCAACAAGATGGTGGTGGACACGAACGCAGGCCCACATGGCAACCGAACCGTCCTGTTTCTCGGCTCCAGCCATGGGACCATCCTCAAATTCTTGATCGTCCCCAACCGGGACAACACTGTGTCCAACAACAACATCTTTCTGGAAGAACTGGAGGGCTTCAACCCAGAAAAGTAAGGATGCGAATGGAAGTGTGTGTTGTTTGTTGCTGTGTGTTGGAGTGTGTACAGCGCGATGAACACAGGGAGGGGTAAACAGATGGAGCATTAGCTGCCTGGTGTCTCTGGCTAGAGGCAGTAATGAGTGTTTAAGCAAAACTCACGTTAGCATGCTAATTACGTTAGCAAGTTAATTACATCTCCCTCCTCAGATGCTTTAGACTCTGGCACGCAGTGGCTGGGTATGCGTGAATTTTGGAAACCTGGGTTATTTATGTTAGGGTCTCATAAGACGTGTTGCTGAGAGGCCTGCTTTAACAGCAGCAGCTACAACAGCTAGACAAAAGCACAAGCCTTGAGCACATGCTGGAAGTATGTTCAGCATATCATATTCATTGATAGATTTGATGAAAAAACATTTCATACATTACCTTGGTGCAAATCTGTTCATTGTACATGGAATGCAGGTGGCTTTTGTCTAATACACATCAAAGCTCTGTCATTGTATATTAGCCTTAATTGGCTCTTGGTTTATGTCTCTCTCATTAACTCACACACACACACACACACACACACACACACACACACACACACACACACACACACACACACACACACACTCACA
>JBBIGA010000016.1:18962277-18988741 GCA_037576975.1 Alestes dentex | reverse complement strand
CACACACACACACACACACACACACACAAACACACACACACACACACACACACACACACACACACACACACACACTTCTGGCCAACTGTTTTCATTCACTCCCTTTGTTATTATTAGGATATGGTTAAAAACTTAATTTACATAAGCATCCTTGCTCTTTTCTCTCTCTCTCTCTCTCTCTCTCTCTCTCTCTCTCTCTCTCTCAGCTTTGTGAAGACGAGTGCTCTTTAAAGACACTTGTTGTTGATTACAGGCGACTGTGTGATTTGTTGTTTACAGTGCCATGAAACATGTTGTTATATCTATTTCTATTCAGTATTTTCTTGGTGCGATGTCTGTTTTTTAAGGGCCCAACTTTTCTCACTTTATTTAAGTTAAATCATTTGCTGCTATATGTAAACACTGTTAAAGCTTCAAAGTACCGTTCTCTCCCCACCCCACACGACCATAAAACCGAACTAACAGCCCTTTTTGATTTTGTGAGCCCACATTCTTTTGCGATATCTCGTAACCCAACACATTTAATTATATCCACCTATTTAGCCAACAGCAGTTTTACCCCAGCTATTCCTGCTGGATAATTACATGTTATTATATAGTTATTAACATCCTTGTAACTATTAGGAGTGTTTCAGCCTCGATTGCTTTGATTTTGAGTGGGGCAAAATACAGGGAAGCCATTCAGAACAGATTCATCCAACAAACACACCGTGACAAAAACCTGTTTAATTCTAAAAGATATGTTGGTCATAAATAAATGAATAAATACATTATGACTGTCAAATAAAACCACACATAGTGGCGTCCTTTATTTGTTTCTCTCATGTTTCCTCATCTCTTTAGACCTCTTTAACAACAAAGTGAATCTGTAATGGAATGCCGTAGTCCATCAGGGATCTGCCCTGAACTAAAGTGCCTTAAAGATTGAGAAATTCTAAAAACGACATTCATGCCTCATGTCATTTTCTCTTTATATATTGCATAATGTGTAATAATGTACCATAATGTATACTTCAATCACTTAATGACAATCAGAAATTATGAACAGCTAACATTACTCATCTTTTCAGTTATTCAGTATAAGCTTGTCAATTCATAGTCATGGTTATATTTAGACATTAATTAGAGATACAATACTAATTATATGGTTAGACATACTGTGCTCACAGTGGGCTGGAGCCAGGCTGATGTGATTTGACTGCTGCCAAGTACACTTCATAAAGGCACGAAGTCTCGAATGTTTTCTATATTTTTAAATCCAGGGTGTTTTTTGGCCTCAATGACCAGGTCCTGGATGAATAAACAATATATGAAAAAATACAAAAATTGTTCTTGATTTGAATATGCTGCATGAATAAAACATTTTGGACCATTTCTCGCTTGGACCACTCGTAAAAAGTGATGTCATCCTCACTGATGACTTTATTTTTAAAGAGCATAAATATTCCATATGCAGTGTAGTTATCATCTTTTTTCATTTTGTAACGTCTGTAATTATATAAACAAAGTGTATCAAGCTTCTAATCCAGTTCATTATTGTTCTGTTGAGTCTCCCGTAGTTTTTGTTGCGGCTTTCTGGATCAAAATGAAGTTGTAATGAGGTATGAACTATTTTTCAATCTTGCTTGCAAAATAATATGACTGGTGAACAGGGGAGGGGTGCAACAGCAGGGTGTAGCTTGGGGCTCCTAAAAGGCTCTAATAAAAAATGGGTTGCATCAACACAAGTCTTGTTCGGTAAGTAAAGAACAGCAATAGTATTCATGCAACATTTCTTTTTTGTGCAACGCATTCAATTGGACACATTATTTGCCTTGAAATCATCTGCATCTCCTCTCCTAATGCAATCTTCTTGCAGTACTCTTACCTAAAGATTTCAGCACTTAGTACTCCTCTGTTTCTCACTCTGTCCTGACACTTGAGTGTTTCCTTATATTGTAAATCACATTGGATAAAAACCTCTGGAAAATGAAGGTAATGCAGAAACAAAGCACCTCTCTGTGTCAGTGTCTTTATGAAGAGATCCCAGTAGAGCCGCACTGGGCTCGGATTTTTCAATAAATGAGTGAAATACAATCAAAGCTCAAAAACATAAAAAAAACGCAGCTATCATACAGTGTTATTTGATTTTTTATTCTCAGCTGCACGTCTCGAGGGAAGCCCACCTTGGTGGCAGACTGGGACGAGAGCGCATTCCCACAGAACTGCGGCTGCTGGTGACACACTGCCATAGTTTCTCTCTCTCACACACACACACACATACACACACACACACCCGGGGGCACGAGGCGGGCTGGTCGAGCGCGAGATCATGTGAGAGTCCACGCGCCGAAAGTAGGTTAGGGAGACAGAGAGAGAGAGAGAGAGAGAGAGAGAGAGAGAGAGCGAGAGAGAGACGGAGACGCTGGAGAGTGCAAGTGCATTTACTTTACTGCAAGCCGTGCAACGCGCGTGTGAACGAATGCAAGAAAGAGAAATAAAACAAGAACAAACGCAGAAATATCAGAATTTTTGACTGCACCGGAATACTCTCTCGGACTCTCGGAAAGCAAAAGGACCGAGATTTTTTTCGCCGTTTTTCCGACGAAAAACTTCCTTATGAGCTTGAGTTGCTTTAGTTTCTCCCCAGCGCTCCGGTCTGGAGCTATAGAGACTTCACCTGAGTCTAGAACCCTTCTTTCAGATGATCTGGAACTGCATCATTCACAGATAATATAGACCTCGAGTCAAGATGAGAGGTGAGTTTTGATGGATGGGGGGCGTTACAAAATGTAACTTTGTTGCTACTTTTGACCTTTTTGTTTCCTTTCTAGTGACGTTTGTCATGCTGTAGCGGGTTTGATAAAGCAAAACCTATCCCAATAAATGTGACATTTGCTTTAAACATCTCCATCATTGCCTTCAGACTACTTTAAACACGCTACTCTGTCTTTGGCACATTTTTATTCATGCACCTGTGAAAAAAGGTGAAGTTTTGAAGTGCAAGTAGATTATGTAAGAGGGGAGCTGTGAGCTTAAAACTGCGTTTAGGTGCCCACCAACACAAATTTCTGCATATATTTAGACGAAAAGCTTCAGTTTGAATGCAGTGCAGGAAATGTATGTTTGTGCGTTGCTGTTGTTAGTCGTTGTTAGCTTTGTGCTAACTTAACATAACAAACCCGCCATGTTGCTCTGAGCCTCTGAGACTTTTTTGATCGCTACTTCAGAGATTAAACTGGATTTATGCGTGTAATGAGCACTTGGAGGATGTTTACAGGTTATGTGAGAGCTTGTACAGATTTTAAAGATGTAAAGTGCGTCCTGCGTTTTATTTTGTGTTTGTTTTTTGGGTTTTTTTCTCCCCTGCTCCTCGGCATGGCCGCCCTGTGAGTGTGTGTGTGAGAGAGCTGCTCTATTGACCTACTTCTGCCACTGGGAATTAAACCAAGGACAAAATAGAAAGGGAATGGGTCCCAAGTGGCAAATGAGGTGTTGCTTGTGAGCTGTCAGGACTGTTTAAAGGCTTTTTAAAAGGTGACATGAGTGACAAAGCCTCCTTGTTGGAAAATATAGTATAAAAATGCCCGATGGAGAAGAGTGAAAATGGTGAAACAGCGCCCCTCTGTCGGCTCGCTGGAACTGCAGCTGGGCAGAAGTGGAACTGCAGGTGTTAGTGACTATAAAAGTGTGAAAAGTGTCATACATGGACACACCAAAGCACAGCACACAGTGTGAACAACATGAAATTGTTCTCTGCAGATGGTGGCCTAGTGGTTAGGGAGTTCAGAAGGGCATGAATTTGAATCCCAGGAATGCTAGTGGTACCACTGAGGTTCCCTTGAGCCAGGTACCTTCCCCACACATAAAGAAAAATTTCACACTCTTCACACTGTGTGTGTTCTTGCATGACAGGTCACAGCGCCCTGGGAGCAGTGAGTGGGGACAGTACCTTGCTCACAGGTACCCCAGTAATGCCACTAGCAGTCCTGGGATTCAACCCCACAACCTGCCGACATTTCAGTAAAACACTGATTGTCTTTTTAATGTAAAATTGGGATTTTCTGAGATTTTAACATTGATCAGACCAGGCAAACTGCTCCAGCATAACAGTAGTGCCACAGTTTGAAAGGTGATTAATTTTTTTTTTAAATCATTGGTGGGTGGGTGATATAACATCATTTATTGTTATCGTGGTAAATTACATCAGATCACAGTGTGCTGTTCTGATCATGCTCTTACGTTACAGTACATTTTTCTGTTATAATTCATCAAGCCTCAGAAAAACGAAACATTGTACACTAATAGTGTATTGAGGAAATGTTTTTGATATTATTATGTGTTTGAAAGTATGGTTTATTTTTTTGCAGCCCTATATCTTTGTTTGCAAAAGCGACTTATTAAGAAAACACATTTGGAAAATGCAGACAAATGCTTGATACTATATGTAGGTATTCCATACAATATGCAGTGTATAGTCAGAAAAGCATATCATGATACAGTTTATTACAGTAACTGTTATATAATGTCATATTGCCCTTGCCTAAATAAGTTCAGCATGAAATCACACAGAATGTGTAATTAAATACTTACTACTTTTAGCTTCCTAAATAACCATAACCCCTTCCTCAGGTGGCGTTTCCCATTTTTTGTCCAATTTAAGTGATCATTGATGCTTATAGGAGTCCCACCATGGCTTCAGTAAACTACCTGGAAATGTTAAGGGTTTTTTTTTATTCCCTCCTACTAGTTTCCCAACTGTAGTCTGGCTGTCTGCCTGTACATCAAAGGTTCAAGTCCACCGAGTTCATCCTTTTGATGAATTGAACTAAATGTGTGAGTCCAGATAAGCACAAGATTGTGGCGCGCAGGTAAACTGTAGGACTGGAGTTGCGAATCACTGCCATTATAAAAATAGCAGTTGGAAAAGTTTGTTTGGATTACGTCACTGAAATTCTGCATGAGAAATAAGGGCTTAGAAGCTGTTTGCACTTTTTATTATTTTGGAGTAGCATTTATGTTTTTTAGGCCACACCTTATACCCTCTTCTTAGTCTTAAAGAACATCAGAAAGGTGGTGGACCTCTAAATCCATTAAAAAAAAAAAAATCTATAATCAGGTTCTGCCGTTCATATTTGCTGTTATGTAGTCCATGTTCCACTGGAAGGACCTAGTTCTCTCCCTCCCTCTAGCCTCTGGGCCCCTCACGCAGTTGAGTGACCGTGCATCAGCTGTAATGTGGTCTATAAATGTCCATGAATGTTGCGTGAAGGTGTTGTTCCGACACCTGTTCTTATTCCCATTGAGCTGCTTGGGCCTGAGCTCTTGGCAAAGTTTTATGTGGGCTAAGCCACTCAACCGGCTCTGGCTCCTTCTCTTTTTCCATTACAAACACACGCTTAAGGACACTGTCCTGGGCTTAATGTTGATAGGCTTCTTATTTAACACTTTGGGAGTGAGTACAACATAGTCACTTGACTATTTGCCTTGGGACTGCAGCAATTGGTTGAAGTAATCAGTCATTGACTTTAAAAAACACATTGACTTAAAAAAAAAAAAAATAGGACTTTTAAGTGCTGGAGCAAATTGAAAGGAAGCGTCGGACATCATGATTGTTCCGTTGGTCTGTTGATTGAATTATTTGCAACAGATTCAGTGTTTATAGAAATAACTGTTAGTCACAACCCTAAATGGCAGTAGTCTGTTTCTAGGTCATTGTGCAGCGTGGGTTTGGCTGTTTTTCCTGATTGATCTGGGAGGCAAAGGGCAGCTCACCTCATTAATTTTGGATAATTATGGATTGCGGTTATGTGAAAGGATATTATCATAAGACAAGCATTATAGACCAGTTTACATCATGACACTGTTTTGAGCAGTTTACATCATGACACTGATGCAGTTGCCCCTCTTACAAACTGATTATGCCCTTAAATTGCTGGTGCAACATTGAGGAAATATGTGAAGAGATATAATTCAGTATGTGTTATGAAAGTAATCTGTAGGTATTGCAGTTATGAAAGTGAAGTATTTTAATGTGGATCGTTTGTATCTTTAGAATTAAAACAGTGAATTAAACTAAGAACATTTAAAATGTAAACCTACTGATCTGTGTTTTGTGGAACTACTCTTCAGAAAGAAAAAACGTCAATGAGTGAATGGATCAGCCAGATTTTATTAGTGAAAAGGTTTCTTGATTGCTACCTAATGCCACCACGCATCAAGATAATCAACAGCCACCTTATACCGCCTGCTCTGGGGCTTTAATTCAGCGCTGTTACTTATACTGAAGAATTACTTAATCCCTCCATGCATATTTAAAGAACATGTGGTGTCATTCCAGCATCTTATTTTACCAAACGCAGGTGGGTTAGTTTTTGGCCTGTTTTTAATCTGAGGGACACTAAAACATTTGTGAAACACTTTATGTAACATGTTATCACTTCTTTTTTTTTTTTAATATTTTGGAAATCTTGCCTATTTTTTCTCCATTTTAATCTTTTTTTAGATTGCTACTAACTGTCAGTGGACAATGGGTAAAGTACTTCTTTGTACTGTCAGAAACATGGCTTTGTTTGGATTGGTTTGGTTTGTTTTTGCTGCTAAATGTTGAAGTTTGCAGTTAAATTAGACTTGACTGTTAGATTTATACTAAATGAAACACGCTGTTAGAGCTTGCGTTGCTGATGTTTATCAGGTCTTATATCATGTCTTTTTTTCTGCTTCTAGTTGGAAGAGGCAAGTGGAAAACAAGTTGTGACTGTCCACAAACATATTTTGAAAACAGATGGACTCTGGAAAAAGCGGTTATTAAAAAATACAACCTAGGGGGAGGACCTGTGTCATTCTTTTAAACAGGCATTCTAATCGAAGCTCACGGCAGCTGCCCATTGACTTCTGTTATTTTCTAGTGGGTTTTCTGTGTTTCAGTAGTTACATGGAGCCGTCTCAGTGGTAACTGACCATAGGCTACAGATGTGGTATATGGAGATTAGGTTGAAAAAGGTGGGAATATTCCTTTAGGGATGAAACAGACGTTAGACTAAGCAGTAATCTAGAGAATTCAGAAATGCAGGTGCGTTCATTTTAACAAGTTGTTTGTTTCTTGTGTTTGTATGTCTTGAACTGCCAGCAATGCACAGATTACTTTGACATCTGTTGACATGTTCATTTGGGGGAAAAAATAAAACAGTACACGCAGCAGATGTGATTTATACTGTGAAGCAGCTGCAGCTGTGGCTAATGTGTGTAACCGCGACTCCCTGCCTGCTGCTTATATGTCATTCTTCGGGGTCCGCGTTTGTACTTTGGCCATGCCTATGCCAAGTATGGATATTTTAGGGCTGTTGCCCTGCCACAGTGAGTGTGTGTGTGTGTGTGTGTGTGTGTGCGTGTCTGTGTATAGACTACACCTGCTCTGGAAGATATGTATCTCTTTACCCTTTAGAGCGATGGGCCTCAGGAGACACAGCTGTCCAGTAAGAGAGTGCAATATGGCAAAAATATTTCATCGCAACAAATTTTTTTCACTATATTTAGTTTTTTTCTGAGCATCACAGCAAAATATAATTGGATAGAAATTAATGGATTAAATGAGATAAGTGCCATAAGCTCATAACAGTCACTATTCTCAGGTTGTTGCATATGCTGCAGCAAAATAAAGTTAACCCGACTTAAAGGAATAGTTTGGCAAGAGAACAGCCAAGTCGTATTTTGCTTCTGTAGTTTAGCACTGGAGCTAGTACTAACAAGCACTAGCTTCAGTGCTAAACTAAATTTAGAGCAATGTATAAGTTAGGGGGGCACATCTTTCTTACAGTATAGAGTCTCTAGTGGGTCATAGTCTTTATTTGTGATAAATGCAGTTGATCACTGTTCTAAAATTACAGAGCATACCCATGATGTACTCTGATGTAATTTATCTCGCAGGCATGAATATATCATCACTTACTGTCCAGCTTCAGGCTTTGCTCTTTGTTATGCAAATACAAAGCGTAAGGCAAACAGGACCTTTGAAGCCGTGCCGGTTTGTTTGATTAAAACGATAAGAGGCCAAAGTCCCTGATGTTTTTACGGCTACAGATAGAGCTTGATGGGCTGCTGACACACTGACATGGAGAAAGAGAGAGAGAGAGAGAGAGAGAAAGAGATAAGAAAAGCTTGATTACTTAGGCGTCTTGCCTGATAAACATAGCACTCTAATAAATCTCACCTTAATTAGTTCTCTCTGGAAGGGCGCTAGCCACGGCCAATGTGCTAAATCAAACAGGGCCGGTTTAATTAGACTTGATTTGCTCGTTTGATTGTGACTGAATTGGATAAACAAAGCCTGACCTGATTTAGAGCAAGCAGGAAGAGCTGACCATCTTTGGAAAAAGGTGATTCAAAAGTGACTTCATTCAAAAGTATTCATGGTTATTGCATGCATAAAATATATTACATGTACACAGTTAAGTTGTACTGCCATTTATGAGTTAAAAAATATTAAGTATTAAAGTAAAAGTATTGAAGGATGAGCAATACATACACTGCATGTTCATGCAAAAGCACATGAGAAAGTATATGAACTACAAGCTGGAATAAATGAACGATAAGTATAATATTAATTTGGCCACGCCAGGGACAATTATCAGTTCATTTTTCACAGACTGTCATTTAAGCCTTTCACAGCTCACTGAGGTTTTCAGAATGGTTGTCTTGCCTCAGTGTTGTGTCATTTGTAGTTCCTGGAGAGAGACTTTTAGGAACTATAGCAGAGAAGTTAATACCTGAAGCATTTACGCCATGCCAAATATCTGCCGAGTTGTTAACAGGTTTCGAGTGATCACAGGAATAGCACAGGTAAAGTGATATGACAGAAAGTTGCCTGTACATGTTTGGGTATTTCATTCAAAAAATGCTCTTAAATCTGAGTAGCATCAGAATCTCTTTATGTCAGCCAGTATGTTGCACATAGAGGAATTTGTCTTGGTGTGAGCACATGTGTAAGATCCTAAGCAGACCAGACAAGTACACAGGCTACAAATAGCATAAGAAAATGTGCTATTATCTTAATACAAAATAAAAAATAGAATAAAAATAATAAAGTGTAAAGTAAATAGGGGTAATAGACTGAGAGTGCAGAATAACCGTGAATGTCCATAACGTTTTGCTTGAAAAGATATAAAAATCAGGAAAAATTAAAAGAAGCAGAGAAATAAAACAAAGAATCGAACAAAACATGCCGACATTAAAAAAAAATCTGCACTGCCCCTTTAGTCCTAAAATGAATATATCCATTGTTTCATATACAGTGAAATCAAAGGCTATGGAAACACAGTAATACCAGAGTCATCCCAAATATCTGCAGATACTTGTTTTTAAAAAGTTTAATAATTTAATGTAACTTTTTAATGATTTAAACTTTTCAGTGGAGAGGTAAAGAGATGCTGGGCTGCTCTGCTAAAATGTAACTTTCCTGAGGGTTGCATCTGTCTTGCAAACCACTCCAAATAAATTTACATATAACATTTACATATTACATTTCTCAGGTAGATCTGTTGTATCAGCTCCAGTACTGGCATCGACTGGTATGTTGGCAGGTAATGGTTGAACACCTCTGATCAAATAAAGTTTTGTTGAGTTTCTAAACTTAGTTTGCCATATTTCTGCTATTTTTAGTAGAAAAATAGTGAATCGCAATGTGCCATAACTTTTGCACTGTCCACATTTTGTGTTAAATTTTTCCCCAATATTTTAAATAAGCACCAGTATTTTTTGTTTTAACTGACTTCATTGCATTGTTTTTCATTCACGGTATTCAGCCAGTATAGTCTAACTGGAGGTAATAAAAGCCTGGTGAAATGCAAAAGAACACACACTTCTAATATCGGAAAAACAGCAGCACCGGTTTCTTGTCTCATTTTATAAACCATCGCAAATTATTCTGGCAGCTTCTTGTGACATTCATGTCCAAAAGTTTGTTCATCCAGCATTTCTCTGGAAATCAGGAGATCCGGAGTACTAATAGTTTGTCCCTCCTTCATTACAGTTACAGCCTTTACGCCTCTGGAAAGGCTTTGCACTAGATGATGAAACACTGCTGTGAGAATGCGATTGCATTCAGCCTCAGTAGCATTAAAAAGGCCAGGCACTGATGCTTTATGATTAGTTTTAGAACAAATACGCAGCTTCAACTCATCCCAGAGGTACTGGATGGAGCTCCATTTTTCCAGAGAATGCACTTCGCCTGGTTCAGAGTCCAGTGAGGAGGGACTTTATACCCCTCTAGCTGACAATTGGCATCAAGCCTGATGACTTAACGGTTATGTTTGGCTGCTTCAGAGTGCAGCTATTGGTTTTCTATGGAGATTATATATGCGTGTGCATTTGAACACCTGTGTTGCCAGTGGGTGCACTTTAAAGGAGCTGAATTCCCTAAGTAGAAAAGGTTTCTGGGGTTAAAAACCCATGATATTTTCTGACACTGATTCTGTAAGCTTTGCCAAAATGCTAGCTTAAGTCAGATAAAAGTAAATTAAATTTAAATTGAACATTCCATGTGTGTGTGTCTAAGTAATGGCTAACTGTTCATAACGTCTCTGGATGGGCCCTCCTGTGGTGCTGGAGTTCAAGAATAGGTTTATGAGAGTCCGTCAGTGCAGGCACTCAAATTCTTGGTCTACTGCCACGAGTCAGAAGCAAGTGTAAATTACTAGACCCCCTTAGGATCATACTGAAGTGCCAGAACCATAAGAGTCAGAACCGTATTGATTTCCTTTCACCATTACGTAAAAATCAAAAGTGTGTGTATACAGTATTATGCAAAATTTTTAGGCCGTCTGATAATAAATGTCAAGCCATTTGAACTAAAAGGTCAAGCCATTTAAGGCCAGACTTTACAGGTACCATCCATTTACAACACCAGTCAATCCTGTATAGAGTTAAGGTGTTCATGCATAAAATAAAATGTACTTTCATTAAACATGCTAAGGAGTTAAACCTGCAAAAAAGGACAAAAGGAGAAAAGGGTAAAAAAAAAAAAGAAGAAACAACCAGATTAGGAGGCTTTGCAGTTTTTTTCTGGCAGGCCCCTCCTCCAGCTTTGGTCGAAAGTGTGTCAGTAGAACAGCTCGTCCACATTATCCTGACCCCTCTGGGCCTTGCGTGAACTGACCAATCAGAGACGAGACTTTTCTGCCAGGAGCCAATGGGAGACTAGAATGGGCGGGACTGAGAGATGCTCGTCATACTGTTGCCATGGCGACCTCCCAGTGAATGAGTGCATTCGTGGAACGTGGCCAGACGGCAGTTATATAACAGTGTTGGTGAGGTGGGGGGGGCGGGGGGGCTGAACGAGAGATACAAAAAAAAGAAAAAAGAAAAGATTGACTGAGACCATTTTCCATGGCCTGTACTTGTTTATTATGATTTTACTGTGTTTATAGGTGGAGAACATTCCGATTATCCCTCACGTCATGCTTGGCTTCTTTTTGAGGCAGTGTTGATACTGTACTGACCGTACTGAATGACTTTTGCTGAATCATTAGTCACTTCAGCTCTCTCTCTCTCTTTGACTCTCTCTCTCTCTCTCTCTTTGTCCTTTTTGCCCATTTTTGTGACACACTCAAAAAAGCTCCCTTTCTTCGCTTGAGTGAGTGTTGATTACCCCCAAAGGGTCAGCTAGCTGTGTCACAATAAATTACATGTTACCTAACAGCTTGCGTCACCGCACAGACCTATAAAGGAGAGAAAAAAAGTGTGCACACACACAGACTTGGTAAACCCTCTAGATGTAAATCGAGAGGAGCTCATCATCTAGAAGAGTTCACAGTGCTTGGACCCCAGTACCTTTCAGGAAAGGCCTGCTGAGACAAAGTATTGTAACTTTTGTAGCACAAGCATATTGTAATAGACTGTTTGACAGGTATAGACGTTTCTATTTTTTGACTTCATTTACTATATTTCAAGAAATTGGGTGGCAGTATTGTTGAAAAATACATCTTTGGGATAAAAGTAAAGTACAGTGGCCCATTATATTCACGCGTGAACACAACACACAGCACAGTGTGAACAGTGTGAAATTCTGTCTCTGCATGTAACCCCTTCACCAAGTGAACCAGTGGGCTGCCACCAGTGAGGGACTCCCGGAGAACAGTGTGTGGGGACGGTACCTTGCTCAAGGGTACCTCAGAGGTGCTGCTAGCTATTGGCATTTGAACTCACAACCTTCTGATTGCAGGGGCAATTCCCTAACCACTAGGTCACCTGCTGCCACAGTGTATAATTGGATACTATATTGGATAGCTATTTTTAACTATTTGAATCAATAGCATTCAAATGTGCTTGTATAGCTTGTATAATCTTCATGGAAAAGCATTGATATTAGAATTGGGGGGGGGGGGGTCCACAAACATTTGGAAATGTAGTATGTCATTTATGACCAAAGTATACTAAATAAAAAAGTGCATAAAATTCAAAGCAGCATTCATGATGGTGCCTTATTTTGCATTTGAACTATACCATACGTCATCCAGACCTACTTTTCTCCACAGCATAACAAAGACTGTATTCACATTTATGTGCAGCATTTTATAATTCTAGTCCAATCTGCTTAGGTCTGTATGAGCCCTGCCAGCAAAAAGCAAAAGGAATTCTCTGCAAAAATGATTTCTTTAGTAGTTTTCAGCTCCGGTTTCATTGCGTCATTACAAAATGTTGTTGGTCGGAGTCTGACAAATGTGGAATTTCAATTCCATTGCTTTATCTTTCCTAATAAAGAGTAACAGCTGGAAAAAGAAAGCCACTGGAAAAAGTTTCCACTTGTTTGGTGGCAGGGATGCCTGCAGCAGTGTTCTGGCCTAGATATCACTGATTTATTGAACCAGCGCTCAAAAGATCGATGGGTCAAAGCAAGGGCAGTGCAGTCCCTGTTTAAAACTGTATTATTAAAACTGTCATTAGAGCATATTCAGGCTTTGTTGCATGGAATTGTGTCACTAATATTCTAACATGTTTCCTTTTTTCTGTTTTTCTCAGCTCAAATTGAGGTGATCCCTTGCAAGATCTGCGGGGATAAATCATCGGGTATTCATTATGGAGTCATCACTTGTGAGGGGTGCAAGGTAACGTAAATCTAAACTCTCCCCTCCACCTGTTACAAAACAAACCTAACATGCACACTGTTAAAGTCTTCAATAAAATCAAAATAGTTCTGCTTCAGATAAACGTATAAACTGATTTTTATAGACTACTGCTGAGAAACTTCAAAAAATGAAGCTAAGATTGTGGAAGCTTGTTTTAATAAAGCTGTAAATGATTAAGGATGACATTCCAAGAACCTTAATATACAGAATGAAGTTCTACCCTAATGGATATCTAGAATAAATGTATAAAAAAAATGAATGTTCAGAATGAATATGGAATCAGATTAATATTTGGAAGGAGATTGAAAAAAAACATCAAAATATCATTAAGTCATCATAACAAAGTTATAGTAAAATAAATATTTAATTAAAGTGAAGTTATAAAACTAATATACAGGATGGTGTTATTGTAAAATTTATATTCAAAATGAATGAATAATAAAATGCATTTTCAGAACAACGTTCTACTAAAATTAGCATTAATAATGAAGTTATAGTAATTTATATTTATATCCATATCCAAATGTATATCCAAAATGAAATTCTAATAAAATGCGCAGTCACAATGTATTTTATTTTAAAAGTATTGATCAAAACTCAAAAAATACATCTAAAAATAGATTTTGGTTTTTTATTATATTTTCATTGACATTGCATTTATTATTATTGTATATACAAATGATAAAAGTAACAAGTGATTATAAATTTCTCAGAGGTATCTTTGAACAATTTGCTCCTGTAATGTATCCTGTATTACTGATATTTCATAAGACTGTAAATTATTAAGCTGTATTTAACAGATTTAAACATTTAACATGGAACAGTGATATCCCGTCCACTCTTTAAAGCCCCCCCAGGGAGCCCACACTGCAGTTCTTAATACACCAAAAGCAGGTGAACTAATGTTCAATGGGGCTGGCTGCAGGGAGACAGTGCTCTGTTATTTTGTTCTGAAGTTTTGAATGGCGTGGTATGGCGAGTGTTTTTCCTTTCATTACTGATGGGAATATTCTGTTATAATATGATCCTGCTTGAGTCACCAGTTTCCACTGGTTCAGCCCCAGGAGCCAAATGAAGTGATTTCATCTGTGTTACAAAACACCAAACAGGAACCAAATGTTTTCTCAGTTCCATTCAAGTCCAAGGCTCCTGCAGTGTTGTCTTAAAAATAAAAAATAATCTTCTCTGCCTTCTCTGTCCTGACGCTTGCTTACTTGGGAGCTGTTGTTTGTGGTCAGCATGACCCTGCACTTGCCATGTGTCTCAATCAGACTTTATTTCTGTTTTTCTTGCAGGGTTTCTTCCGCCGCAGTCAGCAGAACAATGCCATGTACTCGTGTTCTCGACAGAGGAACTGCCTGATTGACCGCACCAACCGCAACCGCTGCCAGCACTGCCGTCTGCAGAAGTGTCTGGCACTCGGCATGAGCCGCGATGGTGAGTGACCCCCACCTAGCTCAAAACCAAAAGGCCATAAGCTACGACATGGACAAAATACTGTATCGTCTTTTTATTGCGGTTATCATATCCCATTGTCACATGCCTTATCAAATTAAAGTACACACCAGCTCATGCAGCATTTCTTTTGAAATCAAAAGGTATGAATAGGGAGTTTGTCTTCCTTTGCTGTAGTAGCAGCCTCTTACACTGCATGCTGGAACATTGCTGAGAGGATTTGAGGTCAGTTTCTGATGTTGGATGGTTAGTCCTGGATTACAGACTGTTCCCAGAAGTTTCGAATGGAGCTTCATCACTCCAAAGGCCTTCCACTGTCCACGGTCCAGGGCTGGGGGGCTTTACACAGTCTAGCTAACACTTGGCGTGGCGCATGAAGACTTTAGGATTATGCGCAGCTTCCCTATTTGCAATGCTTTTCTTTGGGGAGTAAACAAGCTGAGTGTGAATGCATTCATTAGAACCTTCAGACACTTTATTTAGAAATTGGCCTACATATGTTTTGACTAAAACATATGTTTTCTGGGTCATATGAATGCCTTTCTCAAAATGTTTATTAGAAGTAGCCTTTAGTACACAGCAGACTTTTGCATTATCAAAATTTTAAATGATTCATAATGATTCACAGAATGATGTATTGTGCTGTCTTGGCATAAATCAGTGGCTCTTTTTTGATCTTTGTCTCACAAGCCTTGCTTTTTACTGTCACCAGTCTGGAGGTTTTTGTTATTCAACACGGCACAGTTTACGAATATGCGGACTGCTGTGACGTGCAGTCATGGGCGATTCTCAGAATATGGTTCTGCAACAAAAACAAGCACAAAGGAATCAAAGTGGTTTACAGTGGCTTAGCTGTTGTGTTGGACTTTGTAATCAGACCAAAACATCTTGTTTATAAACTTTGAAAAATGTAAAAATTGAACCCATATTTTTTCCAAACTTTTCAAGGGGGTATCAGGTGGACACTGCTTAGCCAACCCGTAGCCATTTCCCTGGAGGAAACTTGTAGCATAGTGCACCAGAAGCTCACAGTGTAAGAGAAAAAGAATTTGACATTGAAATGGTACCATGGCATCTTGCCAAGGAGAAACCTAGTCAGGCATGAAATTAGTTTCAGTTTTGATCTCTCCTGCCTGTGACATAAACCTGTACATATTTGATTTTTGAACTTGGTCCTGAGTCTTCAATAAACTATTATGATCTGATCTAACTCTCTCCTCCTCTCTATCCATTTGGATGCCTGCTGAAAATCAGCCAAGATACACAAACTTTCGCCTACACACAGATATGCACACTAGAAGTGTAGTATTTCTATACATCTCTCACTTTCTTCTGAATGTCTCTTATTCATACTATTTCAGGGAAACCTCTGTCAGTGATCAAAACTGGACATCTGACTGAATTATAGCAGTGTAAAGTGGGTAGGAGGGGCTTAGCTTATGCTGTAAACTTAACCACACTGAAATTACTGAGATATTATTAGGAGTTTAAGGTTTATTTTGTTGTAGAGCACTTTTGTCTGTTTTAGTTTTAAAAATCATTAGTTGTACTCTTCTTGTATTTTAGTTTTAGTTTTTAATCAACCAAATTAAGTAAAATTTCATTTTAATTGAAATTCCATGATTTTATTTTTCTTTTGCTTAGCTGTGAAGTTTGGCCGCATGTCCAAAAAGCAGCGGGACAGCCTGTATGCAGAGGTTCAGAAACACCAGCAGACTCAGGAGCGGGCCAGCGGTGCTGGGGGTATACCCATCCCCACTCGCGGGGGTGATGATGCTGGGGAGAACGGCAATGGTGGACACGGACGAGCGTACAGCCGCAGCAGCTCCAGCACGGCCCTCAGCGACCTAGATGACATTGGAGCCCTGCCAGACAACCTGCTGTTTGATCTGCCACTGACACCGGAGGGCGCCGGAGAGTACTGCAGCCTGGAGCTGCTGGGGGGCAGCGGGGGCAGCAGTTCCTCCTCTCAGAGCTCCCCTGAACAAAGCGGCCAGGAGTTCAGTGAAACACCTCACATCAAACACGAGTACCAGCTGCTCCACGAAAGCAGCATGTACACACACTCTCCGCTCAGTGGCCAGCCTGAAGGATGCTCCCTTTTGGAAATAGGTCAGACTCACAAGTCACTGCACCAAACACATTTATGTTTCTTACTGTTATATTGCACTATAGTGTACAAAGTTACATCAGTCACATATACAGATTCAGTTGGAGTATCACAGACACTACAAGGCCAGCAGCACAGTATCACCCAGGATGCCTGGTGACATTTGAAACATATCAGTATCCGCATGCAGTTGTAAAAAATGATCAGCATTAGAAAGGTGATTAAATGGCACTAGTATTGCATGACACATTCTGAAATTTTATTATATTCCAGAAGTATATATTCCATATACAAATAAATTCCATATACAAAGAAATATTACATTTCAAATAGGATAATAGACAATGATCTAAACACTTTTGCATTTTGGAATCGTCCTAGAATTCCCAGATTGGTCCATATTAGTAAATAATGCCTTTAAAAGAAAACTGTTTCTTATCCGAATGACACTTTTCCTCACTTCTCACATCTCATGGTGGATTATTATGGATTATCTCAGTGCTTATGGAAATCTGGTTAACATTTTGTTTTATTACAAAAGAATAAAATGTAACTGAATTTAGTGTAGCACAGTATCGGAAAATCTGTATTACAGTAATTGTGCTGTTTTCATTTTGTTTTGTGGCCACTAATTAATACCAGAAAAGTGAAAAAATAGTGTTATTTGCTGTGTATTGTGAAAATTCAAATATTCTGACATATTTTTTACTGAATTTAAATGAACAGCATGTGTAGAGACTTATGTACTGTGTGACGTGGCTTGTTGGTTTCCATGCACCATGTAACTTCCAAGGATTGTAGTAGCATCACACCAAAGCAATAACACATGCTGCATCACCTGACAGGTTAAAATGTCCTACATCACAGGTTTATTACAGACCACTAAGACAAACATTCAGATTTTAAATATAACAACACTGACTGTCTGTAAGGCTTTACAGTGCAGTCAAGTTTTATCGCATATGTATATATTTTTCATGCTGACATGTTCTTGTTTACGTGTGTATGTTTACAGAGCGCATTACCGAGAGTGTGGTGAAGTCCCACGTGGAGACGAGTCAGTACAGTCCCGAGGAACTGAAACGGCTCACCTGGAGCCTATACACAGCTGAAGAGACTCGCACCTACCAGAACAAGGTACTGGTCCTATACTCTAGTAATGAATAAACCTCTGTCTTTAAATACTCTGTGGTCTCGTGTTCAGTAGTCTACAGGATTGTACTGTTACTGTAAGGTTACATCTGTAAGAGATAAAAACATGCATGTCTGCACAATTTGGAAAATCTGACTGTCCTTTAATGTGTGTGAATGTTTCGTGTCAGAACAATGATGGTAGTCTAAAATGAATTAAAATACAATCTTCTTATCTTAAATTTACATTCAAGTTCTAGAACATTTCTGTTCTTCTGTGGTGTTTCAAGCTTTTGTTTGAAAATCAAAGATGCCCAGTCTGTATTTGTGTGTTGTTCAATAAGTACAAATTTGTAACTGGTACCAGATCACCCCTTATTTGACACAATCAGTCCAGTATGATGTATTTGTGGTTCTAACACACCTACACTCTCTCCTCTGGTTTATGTAGCCAACAGAGGCGATGTGGCAGCAGTGTTCAGTTCATATCACCAACGCCATCCAGTATGTCGTGGAGTTTGCCAAACGCATCACCGGCTTCATGGATCTGTGTCAAAATGACCAGATCATCCTCCTCAAAGCAGGTCAGCACCACTTATCACCACGGTAACAACAATCAGACATCATTACCATAAAAAAATTGGAATCAGTGTTTCTTGATGGGAATGGTAATTGCAATTATGTGTGTATATTAACACCTTACACAGATACCAAGATACCAAAGCGTAGTACCAGCACTTTTTAAATGTTTTCTTGATATTCATTTCGTTACCACTTCATTCTGTACATAATGCAGCTATCTCAGTGATTAAATTCTTCATTTTTATAACTTTTTTTTATAATTGTTTTATTAATTGAAACCTATGAAGTTGTATGACCAGCACTAGATTTTAGAGCTTCACACAACCTCTCTCACACTTTCATACTCAGTCTCACACCGACCCAAAGAATCTGAGAGCTCTCCTTTCAAGACTCTTGGGAAATATGGGAGTGAAAAATTGTGTTTCAGGGCAATTCTGTCCCTTTGTCGCTTGCAAATGCATTATATCATGAACAGAGGAGGCCCAGAAGACTTGTTAAACCAATGACTACAGCAGAATAGTTGTCTGCATTATTCATTGTTTCCATTCTAACAGTTGCTCTTTTTGTTTTCTTCCTCCCCATGTCTCACTCTCTCTCTCTCTCTCTCTGTCCTGCTTCACGCATCCTTTGTTTATTGTATGCTTTTAAAATGAAAACAAAATCCTTTTGTCTTTTTTTTCCTTATAATGTCCTTTGATGTCATCATACATTAACATATGCTAAAATCACCAAAAAAAATTGGCAAATCAATTAAACGTCAATTTGGAATTTAATCATGTTATGCGTGGTGGGTGCATCTCTCTCTCTCTCTCTCTCTCTCTCTCTCTCTCTCTCCATCCTTGCTGTACTGCCTCTCCTCTGCAGGTTGTCTGGATGTATTGCTGATCCGGATGTGTCGAGTTTATAACCCCGTCAATCATACATTGCTGTTTGATGGGAAGTTTGCAAGCCCTCACCTCTTTAAAGCACTTGGTGAGACTCATTGCACAGACAGAACCGACACTGACACTAATGTTTATCCCATTTATGTCTAACAGCTATATTTAGTACAATCAAGCAAAAAACCTCTTGTTCACATGGTATAAAATAACTTCTACGTTTAATGTACAAAAGTTTTGAATAATTGTATGATAAACTCACTTTTTAGCCATATTCTTGGGTTAATATTGCTTGAATTGTTTCAGAGAACACAAGGACCAAAAAACATTTAACATGTGGTGTAATGTACAAAAAAATATGAATCTAAGTAAAAGGCACATATCAGGAACAGAACAGTAATGTTTTTATTGAAAGTGCTTCAAATGCATTAATGTCATTGTTTTATGACTCTGACAGACCAGAGCTTCAGCAAGGAATTGAGACTGACATGCAATTATCCATGTTTGCTGTTCTACTCAGTTTAACTTACACTACCTTTTAGAACACTGATCTGGTACCAGGAATTGGTGTAGGGCCCATATCAGCAGAAAATACTAGATGCGATCGGGAAAAATGAACTATTTAGATCCAGTCCTGTTACAAACAGAAATAGCCCCCATTCACACTGTGTCATGTCTTGTTGTTAACTTTGTATTTCCACTTGTAGGATAATTTTACATGCTTAAGTAAAGGGTTTCAATTAAAATTAGCTAATTTAAAGGTTTAGTTGTACTCAGGGTTTCAATACTGGTATCAGTATTGAAAAGGAAAAGTAATACTGTGCCACCTCTTAAGTTTGTGCACAGAGTTGTTTTTTTGGTCAAATATTTGAATAGATGTAAATTTCATATACAGTTTTTTTCATAATGCAAATAAATGACATTTAACAGCCATACCTGTGCCTCATTACTGTAAAACCAATTACATAGATTACGTTTAGTTTCTGCTCTAGCAATGGTTCTAATCATGGCAGTTTCCTTGCATTTTGGTGCTTGTTTTTCCACACACACCTGAATCTGTTCTAGAGGTGTTTGGTGATTGGCTGATAAGTCAGTTGTGTTTGAGTAAGAAGTAGTGTCCACTCAGTTGCCTGTGTTTACATGATTCCTGCTTTATTCTGCAGGCTGCGATGACCTGGTGAATGCTGTTTATGAACTGGCGAAGTCCATGAGCCGCCTGCAGCTTACTGAAGAGGAGATGGCTCTCTTCAGCGCTGCTGTCCTCCTCTCTCCAGGTCCTTTATCTTACTTAATTCAGTTCACCTTTAATTGTCATTTATTGTCTGAAGTGGAGTGGTGTGCTAATCTTGTGTGGTACAGAAACAATTAAATCTAAAACATGCAGCAAAAAGTAGGAAATAAACAGTAACATGTAGGAATGGTCTCCTGGACAGGGTTTAAACCTAGTCCTGGACTACACTACACCTGAATGGAGAGTTTCACTGAAAAGAAAATATTGTTCATGACAAGGCTCAATCTCCATCTGGGAAACTGGCCCATAGTGACAAAACACCACAGTACCTTATTGCTACAATAAAAACATAAGCAAATTGACCTCGCAGGACTGGAGTCTTTTGTTGACTTTGTTGAAATATAATCTGAGGTGGAGAGAAGGAGGTATTTACTGCTGTTGAAGTTCTGGATGTGTTATTCCACAGACCGACCGTGGCTTACAGATAGCCAGCAAGTACAGAGGCTTCAGGAGAAAGTCTACCTGGCACTGCAGCGCTGTCTGAATAGAGGAGGCACCTCAGAGGAGAAGCTGACCAAGGTGCCTTTCACTGCTTTGTTTCAGAGACCGAAATGCATGCATTTAGGCAAAAGTGAATGGAAGTGTGAAGTAGAATGGAAGTGTAAAGTAGCACAGTGTGTTCTCCAGGTTTGCCATGTCCAGTTTAATCCATTAGCTACAACACCCCCAAACACATGATACCATCAATACTGGGAGGGTGAGGGGCGGCATGTGGTTCATCCAAGTCGCGTAAAGCCTGCTTCACGTTAGCTAACATGAAACCTGTGGGGGGCAGCCTATCCAGGGAGAACAAAACCATTGGTGCTCTTTTGGACTCCCTGCCAAGGATGGCTGTGGCTTCATAGGAGATCAGACATCTTATGATGACAGGACCAGCGCTTAGACAGCTACGGCACCCACACATGGAAAAAAAACGCTATGGTTAACAGTGGAAGGGGCATGAAAATCTCCTGTTAACATGATCATATTAGCATGGTCATGCTAACTGCTGGCTTTTTTGCTGTGGCCAAATACACTACTTGTCTTAAAAGCATTTATTCACAGTTCCCATGTTAACATTTTTTGCAAGGCTATACTTTTTTTTTTAGCCATTTCCTAGGCTGAATTAGACTCTAAACCCCTTGATCCCCAAGGCTATTATTCAGTAATCAGCCTTGAGACCAGTTATTCTGTGACTACCGTGACTTATTCATGAAATACATTTGCAGTGTCAGAATTAATTGTTAATTCCGAAAACTGACGTAATAACTAATGTTTTATTTCTCTCTTCTTTTCTGTCTGTCTCTCTCCTCTATTTTAGATGGTGGCTAAGCTGCCCATGATGAAGTCCATTTGCAACCTTCACATTGACAAGCTGGAGTTTTTTCGCCTGCTTCACCCGGAAACGGCCTACAATTTCCCTCCGCTCTACAGAGAGGTTTTTGGCAGCGAAATAACCTTCCCCGACTCCACTGAGGGCTAGAGCCAGGCCAGCCCTCAGACTGGTGCTTTAGAAAGAGAGAGAGAACGCAAAAAGGAAAGAAAGTTAGAAAGACGTAGGCATGAAAAGTGAGAGGGACGGTAGATTGGAAGTGTCATAGGCAGAGCAGCAGCTCACTGACAATCCTGCACACAACACTTTAGGACTCCAGATCCCACAATCCCTTTCTTCAGGCTCCCTCCGGAAGGGGTTACTGGCACTAGTGCGTAAGCAGGCCCCGTGAATTGAAACACACAAAGTGCTGTGTAGTCATGTGCATGCTAACTACCTGTTGTAACAAAGTTATTAGGAGAAAGAATTCTCGACGGAGCTTAAATCTCCTTAAAGATGAAGTACCCAATGAAGTGATTTGGGACACAACCGGCTCTTGACCCGTTTAGAGAAACTTTATGAATGTACCTTAGTGGATATGTTGGACAGCCTCAGGAACGAGACAGAATGTATTATGTGTGTTTGTCCTGTTTGTTTGTGTTTTAATCGTGCTTTTAAAGCTTAGTTTAAGTTTTTCAGTCGTCCATTGTGGACAGTTATGTGTCACCTGTTGCAACACAAACTGTTTGGAGGGACCAACGACAGACTTTATAGTTGATTTTAGCATTTAAGCATGCTAATCAGAGTCCCTTATTCCCATAGCTGTCTCACGTTCCTAACTGTACAATAATATACTGCTGCTCCTTTGCATGCTTTAATGCAGGATGGTGTGCAGTCAGTATTTCGGAGGTCTTAACTCGACCTTTTTTTTTTTAATTGTTAACTTTCAAAAACCTCTGTCCTGCTACCCTTTCCCCTACAAATGCCACTCTAGAATGAAAGACAAAGTATTTCAATATTTTTTCTGTAATTAAAATAGAAACTACATAGATTTATTGAGAATAATAGAAATGTTTAAGTATATATTTATATGCCATATATATCATACACATCCGTTCAGAGAAACAGATAGACAGAAAGAGAAGGACCTATAGAGAATGCAAGAAAGATGCACCATAAAAGAATGAATGTTGTCAAAAACCCCTCAAAGACTGCCTGATTGTTTTTTGAGAAAGAAGCACCCTGGCTCAAGCTGACTTACTGAAACAGCTTTAGAAAAACTTTGGATTTCGAGGCAGGTGGATAGCACTTAAAGACTAAAAAAAAAAAAAAACCTCTCTAAGTCTGCGAACGTAACCTTCTGAACTGGCTCTTCCTTCAGCCTGCAGTCACTCAGGATTGTCCCTATGAAGACTCCAGGAAACACACTCAGTCCACTAAAGACAGGACAGCACTCTCGCCCTGCAATCTGTGTGAAGTAAAGCTGTAACACCCCCCTCTTTCTCACTGACTCACTTCTCATACGTGTGTGTCCGCTGCAGTAACTGCACTGAAAACTACAATGAATTTACTTGAACCAAAAGTGTACAGAATTTCTACATGAACCTATTACATCAACTTAAAGAAGTCATAAAAAATTAGTGCGTGCAGCACTGTATGGTAATGGCTCTCTTTTCCAAGCTTTTCATTTATTCTGATTTTTATAGGATTTTTACATTTTTTATTGGAGTTTTATTTTTTTGAATCAAACCAATCTGTTTGGCTCTGAAGAGTCAAGGCATTTTTATCACTCTAAATATCCAAAATCGAATCGAATATTGACTTCAAATTTGAAAATCTTTCAGACTCAGACTGATTCAGACTTTTTTTCTTTGATAATTGTGTTGATGTAGTTACATCATGTGGAAATTGTATCTGACTGAAGTAAATTCAGCGTTGTGTTTCTGAGTGTGGGTGGTAACAGCAGCTGGGGGGTGTTTTTTTGAGGCCCATGGAGATTACGGAGAGGAAGTGGAAGGGAGGAACCTTGTGTTAAGAGAGAAAACAAACGGCCCAGTTACAGTGGCCCAACCTGAACTGTCCAGGAGACAGCTGGGCATGGACGTGGAAATGGGAGTTTTCTTTGGAAATCCTGATATCCAGCCTATTCCTCCCATCCTTGTGGAGATACGAACTCATGCCACTGTTTCTCTACACTGAAAGTGACGTGGAAGAGGATGCCCAGGGTTTTGTAGTGTGATCTGTTCCTCTCTTGACCTTTTTTGACCTGGCCCCGCTCTCCTTTGCCTAATGTAGTGACGAACACAGCTCAGCTATGCTACATGCTATTGACACAGAGCCAGCAGCTACCCCCTGAGTAAGGGACTACTATGGTTAAAGTGTACATTCTATTTTTCATACTTTTGCAGAGCAAACTGAAGGACAAAGCAAATGTTTCTATTTTGTGCAGATGTATTTTTCCACTTCAGCGCGTTGAGCTCTGGAGGAGAGGTTTAGGAGGTCGGGGACATGAGGCTGATGGCTAACGTTTCATCTGCTAATCTCGAGCATGCTAAGACTTCGCTGCTGTCTTCTGAGTGAAGGCAGGAAGTCCATTCTCGCAATAGATTAGCATCAAACTCTGGGGAGCTTTGGTGTGGCCGGAAAGCTTTTTATCATAAGAGCCTTGCTTCCCAAATCCAGTATAGAACACTTTTTTGTTGTTGTTGTTGTTGATGTTATTTTTTTTTCTCTGTAGCATTGTACAAACAGGTCAGTCTGAAGAGCTGACTGCTTCGGCTGTTGTAACCGTTAAAATGTATCCTAGGAAGACCATTTCACTTCTGCCGTGTTTCTGCACTGCTGGAACAGTGCTCGTCTCAGTCCAGACTGAACACTTTCCTATAAGCTTTTCTGTATAACTTTATTAGTTCTCGAAAACCTCTCTGGGTGCTTTATGGAATATTCCAATATGTTTTTTCCCCAAAATATATTTTTTCCAATTTTCAGTTTTGATTTTTTTTTTTTGTTTGTTTTTGTTTTTTTTTTTTGTTTTTTTGTGAAATGTTCCTAAAATACAGTACAAACTTTATCTCTTCCTTGGGGCCTCGAACAACAATTTAAGGAACCCAGAAACGTAACTAAGACAGTAATGCAGTATTCTCTGATTTAACAATTATGCTTGTATTTCCGTTTTGTAAATAGAGCACCGCATCTATTTCTACACTACACAGTTTCCTCCTTTTCAGGGTTAAGGTTGGAGGTAACTGAACCATTTAGGACAAGAATAGATACAGTGTTCCAATACTAAATAATCCCAATAATGTGCTTTTATTCGGGCTTGCATTTGAACAAGACTATTTTGAAGAGGAGTGCGTGTCCTCTGTCCCTGGAAGCTGATAGGAAATCATTTGGTGCCATTGCTACTTAATTGGAAGCATGTATTTTACCACAAAAGCATTAACATTGGAACAAAAAAAAGAACTTTTTGAGGGGAAAAAGCTTTGGAATATTCCTTTAAGACATTGTCATAATGGGACTGTGCAATAGTTAGCCTGTACCCCGTTACGGCATACAGGACCCCCGAAGCTGGGGATTTCACAAACACTCCAGAACTTATCTGTTAACTCTTCGTCACCCCATAGGAAAGATTGCACAGGTCTTTCTTTAATGTTGCACAGCTTGCACACACCACTAGTATTAACTGATTTAAGCTGGTTGTAAATAAAAACGGGATATGTTTCATAAAACCTTGTAGAGTGGGTTCAGGTAAAAGGGGACAGTAGTGTTTGGTTTTATGGTACATATAGATGACGCACACCCTGAATGACAGTCATTATTTAATCCTAGTCAGTGAGGAGCATTTTTGTTTGCTCATTTTGAAAACATTGCAACAATTTGAGTAAACAGGTTTTTCCACCAAAATACATATCTCGGTTATTGAGATGTACACAGAGTACATTGAAATGTGAAATGGCTCATTGTAAAGAAACATAAGAGTAAGACTCAGACGCTTGATTGTGATAGTGATTGGAACCAGGGATTAAAATGACCAACCTACAGATGTTTTCAGATTTTTTATATGCAATATTAATATGGTAAATCTGAAAAAAGAACTGCGTCAGACTTTGTCTCAAAACTCTTGTAAACGATATGTTAGCCATCAGGCCTCATATTGCTAACCATTTCAAGTAACAGCTTTCTGAGTTTCAACAGGCACGAAACACATCGCAGACAATGTCAAATTCTTAACACCATTGCGGTGAATAGTAGAACTGAGCATTTCACATCAAACCATGCATATGATGTTTTTAAAAATTGGTGGAACTCCCCTTCAAAGGAATGCCTGAATCTACCCTACCAGGGCTTTTTAGGTTGTGTGCGCTTTGTTGAATACAAGCAGGCCGTGGAGGGGTAGGGAAGCGGTGCTTGTGGTGTGTGCAGTTGCAGTTACACACACGCTCACTCAGGGAGTTAGCTGGGCTCTCAGTCCTTTAATGTCTTCTTCATTTAGCCTAGCAGGACACCTCTCACCCATAAACCTTCATCACTTGTGTACGAGTACCTGTTCTTGTGACTGTTTTCACAGAGGAATCAAAGACCCTGTCCTATTAGCAGCACCATCGCAGGACTTTACAGGATACACGT
>JBBIGA010000016.1:18946416-18962177 GCA_037576975.1 Alestes dentex | reverse complement strand
AGGGACGCCCACATTAAGTGGTGGTCTCTTCCTCAATAGTTGGTCACCAGGTGGAATCGTAATCACGGTATTAAGAGGGGTTTTGGTTATTGAATGTAGTCTGGAGAAACTTTTACACTGCTAACTTCTGAAGTGATTTGAGCAATCAGATTTACATACGTTTTAAAGATATCTCAGACGTGCTTATATTTGCATTTTATGTGGATAAGCCCTGGGCCCTCAGGATGCAGGAAACATCCAGGTGTGAACAGAATCTTACCCTCCTAAGAACACCACTTATAGAAGCCTTGGTCCTATAATAAAAAGCAAAAAAGACTTCTCAGCAACATTATTAACTAAGAAGACATTAAATCTTTGGGACCCTACCAGTCTATCAGCGGCCTTAAAGCTACCGGCTTATTTTTTCATCCAAAATATTGTGATGCTATGGTTGTGTGGGTTTTTTTTCTTCCAACCCATCAGCTATACATGAAGTCTTTTCAGCGGCCCTGGTCCTGCAATTAAAGATTTTATTTTTTCCATAGACAGTTGGAAAAATCCTTTTAGCTCCTAACTGAACCAACCAGCTATGAGATTAATCATGACATCAGGTAAAGATAAATTTGGAACAAAATTTTTTTTTTTGAAAATTACGCAAAAAGAAAAAGGTAGAAGACTTCTTATAAGTGAATGAACTATTCATCCCACAAATTATGAATTAGGTCTTTTCCTCTATCTTAAAAAAAAAGAGTTTGTGCTAACTTTTGCAGTCTTTGATACTGTTTTTCATGACAGAACTGACAAGCTGCCACTCAAGCAAATTACACGCCATTACAAAGTACACTAAAACCTGATTTGTAGTGATTTTTTTTACACTCTTGAACGCTCTTCTCCTCACCCCTTAAAAAGACTTCTGAAACTGTTGTGGTGTAGCCAAGACCACTTAAAATTTTTCTGGCATAGTTAAAACTACATCGTTAAAATTGTTGAACAAAATGCAGTTTTATGTAAAAAAAAAAAAAAAAAGGTTAGTTCTCATTTATGGCCTCAGTGTAATACTATGGCTCTTTATGGTGGAGATATGTGGGATTTGTCAGCTTTACTGTTTGCGTTTTTGCAGAAAGTTGATGTGACAAGTAAAGCGGTGGTAGACGTCATTTCCAAGACGTCTGAATATTTGCAGCCCAATCCAGGTAAGACAAAAGCTATATCTTGTCCAGTAGTAGGGAATGGTGTGGCTATTTTAAAATACAGAGGTAATTGTGAAGATTAATGTTGGTTTAATTAATCAGGTATTGAAATGAAGCATCTGTAGAGACAGGTTCTACAGGATGCTACTAAATTACTCTTTTTAATGCATAATTGTATGCATTAGAAGCTCTTTGAGGCTTTAATTTAGCTCGGATGGGTTGTATTTGGTTAGATCAGAATATCCCAAATATTTGAAAACTGTAAAGTGGCCTGTGCCAGTCTGTAGTTTTTAGTACTCATATTAGATCACTTTTACAGTCCAGGCCACATGCGCCAAGAATTCTTCATGAAACCCAGATGTTACATTAATTTAGCCCACCATTGTGGGATTCTAGGGCATCTCTTCTTTCTGATTGACGCAGAGAGTTCTCCTCTATTCACACTTGTTGTGGGTATAAGCTTTCATTACTCCTGTGAAAGAAACTGTTCACGTCTTGTCTCACAACCAACATTTGGAGTAAGGGGAACTAAGGATCAGTGGATTTTGTCTGTATACAAAGTAATTTTGTTAAAAATAAAATTTTGGAAAGCTGCTTCAGGTTTTCCTATGGATGTTTGTCATGTGTGTGTCTGTGTTAGCATCCCGTGCCAAGCTGTCAATGCTGAACACCATGTCGAAGATCCGCGGGCAGGTCAAGAGTCCAGGGTACCCACAGGCAGAGGGGCTGCTGGGGGAGTGCATGGGCAAATATGGCCGAGACCTCGGGGAGGACACCAATTTTGGTGGGTTTCAGAAAGATTTCATTTTACCCTTCTTTGTGCTTGAGGACTGTAAAAAGGAGTTGATATGTTAAATTTCAGATTTTTTTTCAGAAGTCAGTTATAATAATTTCAAGTCCTTTATCATAATATGCAACAAAGGATGCATTTATAATTTTTTTTCAAAATCAAACTCTTGGTTGTATTTAAACTTTAGATATACTGTTTTTATATTCCACTGCTGTGAAAACTACTGACACTATTTACCATAGTTTTTCTTTTGACATTTGTATATTCAGTGAATTTTTAAAAAAGGATTCAAATCAAATCCTGGTGGAATTTGATATTACTGAACTGAGCTTCTATTTATACAGTCTGTCGGTTATACAATCAGAGCTTTGCATAAAATCAGAGCTTTACTGCCTAAAATATCAAATCAAAACTTTATCTCAGACTTGAAAATGTGCATCTTTATACCCTTTATAAATCATTTCTCTTTGTAACAGTGACAACAAATGTCTGTTGAAAAACAAATTACATTTGTCTCCTCTGTTTGATTCAAATCAAACTTTGAATCTTAGTACATGTCAAATTATTGAAATTACTGTAAAAGCGAGGACGTACTGGCTTACTGAGTGTGGGTGTGTGTTGGATCAGAGCGAGTCACAATAATTTGGCTTGACTGTACTTGTGTGTAGGAGCAGCTGTAACTGAAGCTGAACTGTTGTTACAGGAGCTGCTCTTATCGATGCTGGTGAGAGTATGAAGAGGCTGGCTGAGGTGAAAGACTCTTTAGACATTGACGTCAAACAGAATTTCATCGATCCTTTGCAAGGCCTGTGTGACAAGGACCTGAGAGAGATACAGGTGACTCAAGCTGGCATTACATTTCAAATTAATAAGAGATTTTGAAACAGAAATGCATCTTTTCAGCCAGAAAGACAGATAAGTTCCATTGTGTTATGGGTACCAGCTTGCGTTTAATTGTTCCGTGTATCAGTTCCATTCGCCTGCTTGTGTCAATAGATGAAGGACCAGTTGTTCAGTTTCCATATAAGGATGTCTACACATACAGTGTGGATTTTTTTTTTCGAGGACACTTGTAACTGTGTTTTCTGTGATGGTTCCTTTCCTTTTAGTTCTTTAGTTTGCATACATTTGCCCTCTGGCTAGAATTGAGTATTGCCAACTAGCTCACAAAATGGTATGAGTATGATATGTAATGTATCATGTATAGGTGGTACAAGTAGGTACACTTTCACTGATCAAATGTTTGCATTAGATGAATAAACAAAAAACCTCGCACATTTAGGCAGGTATTAAGAATTTTGCATATAAAAGCACATAATTACTTACTTTAGCAATAGAAATGAGCCTAAAAATCAGGATCTACATCTTTTGCCATGTGCATGCACCCTAAATAATTCCGTCAAAGTCACCAGGTTAGTAATATCTCAGTGTGTTAAATTAATGCATTTGTTGTTTATACATTTGCTGTTTTACAAAAAAAAAAGCTAAATGTCTACAATTTGCCAGTGATCACACGAACAAGCCAGAAGGGTAGTAAAAAATATTTTGTGGATGGATGAAACCCAAATAAACCTTTTGATTTTTGATGATTGTAGAAAGGAAAAAGCTTTAAGACACGAACCCCTCTGTTAAACATGGTGGTGGTAGTATCATGTTTTGTGTCTGTTTTACTGTATCTGGGCGAAGCCAGAACAATGAATTCTGAATAATACCAGTGAATTCTAAAGGAATATGTCAGGACCTCTGTCCAAGAACTGAAACCCATGCAGCCTTTGACCCAAAGCATGCACGTTATTTTATCAAAGATAAAAAATTTTTTTTAATTGCCAAGTCAAAATCCTTACCTTATCCCGAAAATCTATTGAGGAAAAACCTATTGTGAAAAAGCGAGCAGTTCATATGACAAAGACCACCAACATCCCAGAGCTGAAGCTGTCCTGTACAGAGGAGTGGACTGAAATTTATCCAAGCTGACTGATCAACACTTAGCAGGACGGTGTAGTTGCAGTTTGTCCTGCACAGGGGGGCACCCCAGATACTGAAAGCAAATTTTCACATATTTATGTATATACATACAAACATACACACACAAACACATACATAACGTTAAAACCACTGACAGGTGAATTCTATTGTTACAGTGGCACATGTAACATGAGTGCAGACAGTTCTTTGATATGGATGTGTTGGAAGCAAAAACATTGTAAGTATAAGGATCTGAAAGGCCTTGACAGTGGTTAGATTGTAATGTCTAGACCACTGGGTCACAGCATCTCCAAACATCAGGTCTTGTGGGCCGTGTGTGGCATGCAGTGGTTGTTACCTACCAAAAGTAGTCCAAGGAAGGACAACCATTGAACCAGCAAACGCATCATGGTGCTCAAGCCTCACTGATGCGCAAAGGGATTGTAGGCTAGCCTGTCTGGTCCAGTCCCACAGAAGAGCTAAAGTAGCACAAATTGCCGAGAAAGTTCATGCTGGCTTTTATAGAAAGGCATCAGAACACATAGTGCGTTATCTGGACGTCCCGGTATGTGTCTCTTTTACTGAAGAGATGGCACCAAGATACACTTTAGGAAGAGGGCAAGCCAGGGGAGGCAGCGTGATGCTCTGAGCAGAGTTCTGCTGGGCAACCTTAGTTCCTGGCATTCATTCAAATATTACTTGGACACATTCCACCTACCTAAACATTGTTACAGACCATCTCCACCACTACACCACTAACTGTCGGTATTCCCAACGACAGTTCCACGGGATAATGTGCTTTGTGTGTTTTTCTCTGTCCTTCTCATAGCATCACTTAAAGAAGCTGGAAGGTCGTCGGTTGGATTACGACTACAAGAAGAAGCGTCAGGGAAAGATTCCAGACGAGGAGGTTAGGCAGGCGCTGGAGAAATTCCATGAGTCTAAAGAGGTGGCGGAGATCAGCATGTACAACCTGCTGGAGACCGACGTAAGCACTTACTCTGTGTTTATGAGTCTGTTTCTTACAGTGTGGTAAAGATGTGCAGCACAAACTGAAATTTCTATCACAGTATTTTCCACTCCCGGGACTAATGTTTCTCAGTCCTGCTATTGGCAACCGACACCACTGCACAGTTTCACAGTTCCCCGCCCCAACACACCTGATCGCACACCCATGAAGGGTTTCCTAATTAATTAATTATCTGGATCAGGGGTGTTGAATTAAGGAGTACCTTTAATCCTGCCATGTGTAGGTTGCCAAGAGAAGCATTAAGAAATGCTGAGCTGGTCAAAAACGACATGATGATATGATCATCTAATAGAGTAGAGTAATAACATTAAGTCAAAATGGATTAAAGGCCTTTAAAATGAACAATTGATGAAGATTTGTTTTATCCTTATACAACTACAAGGCACTCTAAAGTGTCCTTTTTTATTGCACACATTTCAGGTAGCTATATACCATTATATCACTGGATAAAACATTTATTTTGAAATGTTTTATGATTTTCTCTTGAAAGATTCTGCATCAGTGCATAAAATGTCATAACCAACCTTGTACATAGGCAAATGCATGTGTTTTAAGGTTTTAAAATTTGTAATTATTTTAATTATAGCCTATCAACAAAGTTTACTTAATAGATTTAAATGGGGACTTTTCACCTGTTTAACCTAACTGGATCTTGTGTACTGCCTACAGATGAGTTTGATCAATCAGAGCAACCGCTTCCCCGAATGCAGTGTACGTGACAATAAAACCGCAACCATTTTGAAGCCTGGCACACTGAATATGTAGATATCTACTTGACAGAAAAGAACTACTGAAAGTAATGACAACTTAAATTGTAGTCAGAATCTCAGAATCTCCAAAAATCTGTGAGATATTCTCCCCAAATCATTAACTGTGTGATCTTAGCACCCTGAATCCAGTCGAAGCGAATCATGAGGGACCTAGAAAGTCCAACCCCTTCCATATGGTGTAATTCTCTGTAATAGGGTTGATGAGCTTGTTGTTGTTCATGTAGACTTTGTAGACCTTTTCTCTTTGTTTGTTGTTGAGAATTTAGCAGCCCCAATGGCAGCTTCACAGAGACCTTTTTCTAGTTTGGCTCCATACTGTTTTTCAACCTGCCTGGTTTCATTAGTGTGGGATAGCCACAGCACAGCCCCTCCTCTAAAGCTGCAGCAGAGATTATTCACACACTGTAAGAAGATCCTGGACTTTTTTTTTCCATTGCGCATGTCTGCAGATCCCTGGAGAGCTCACAGCGCCACCTAGTGTATAATAGTACACTGTACTGGTTCACAAATACAGAACCTTATACCTGCCTAGACGTGAGTGTGTTAAAAAAGATTTAAAATAAATCCAGCTGTCAGACAGTTCTGTTTATTTTAAACTGACTCATGACCTTGCTCAAAAGTGTAGCACATTCCTGGATGGTACAAGTTAACGGTGTAAGCAGGCAAGGCCACCATGTATCCTGTTTCTGGTCTCATGGAGGAAGCTATTCATTAATGAAGCTGTGTGAAAGGAATGGGGGAGATGTTTGTGTTGGGGACAAGTGTGAAAAGGATGTGTGTGTTTTCGTACATATTCAGGATTAAAAAGGAGGGATGCACCAGTTCTGAATTTTTTATGGCCAGTGAGGATTTCCTCTTAGCCGAATTGGCCGATGGCCCTTTTATTTTGGTCAGTTTTTTTAATTCTTTAATGAACACATTAGCGCTCCATTGCTCCATTGCATGTTGTAATGTAATTTATTAGGGGTGTCAAGCAATTTAAAAATTCATCCAATTAATTACAATCTCTCTGATTAAATCTAAATTAATAACACATTTTTTGCTGCAAAAGTGTTTACAGCAAAACTTCTCTTGCACTGTTCATGTGCAATAATGGTCACAACAATCAAAAATTGCTGAGAGAATTTTTTTAGTTCGAACAATGATAGAACTAAGTCAAGCTGAAAGGTGCAGTTTAAAACAGTGCACATGCATGCAAGATGTGTGGGGGCGCGTGTGCGTGCTGCACATGGTGTCTCGCGTGTTTCACTCACAAATCGCTGGGTGGATAAGTTAGGGTACAAAACTAATGATTTTTAAAAGTCGCCCCCTAATACAATGATTTCGGTGCCCATGCATACAAGGCACCTCAAGCCTGGGATCAGGGGCTGTTCTGGCTCGGACTGCCAGGCTCACTCCGAAATGCTTTCGGTCGAGGTGATATTTTAGACATGATTTACTTCGATGATACAAAAATTCCTTATTGCATGAATTGCAGATAACAATAATAATCATAATAGGTTTTATTTGTATTGCACTTTATATTTTAGCAATCTCGAAGTGCCACAGAGTAAAAGAAAAACAAACAAAAACAGGAAAATCTATAAAATGCATTAGCAAAAAAAAAACAATACTCCTATCAACCATTCCATCTTTCCGTTTTTACACGTGAACTTTACATTCACTGGGTCAAGCAGCGCATTCTCATCTTCATTTTACAGAGCACCCATGGCCAGAACGGCACGTAGTGGGATTAATCAGCGTTAGTTTTTTATGCGTTATTTTTTCTGTTTTTAATCGACTTAAGTTAATTCGTCATCCGTATAATTTACATTTAATTCCAATATAACTAACAATATAGATAAACACCCTGCTAAAACACATTTTAGTGTGTGTGTGTGTGTGTGTGTGTGTGTGTGTGTGTGTGTGTGTGTGTGTGTGTGTGTGTGTGTGTTTTCTGACCCATTGATTCTCTCTGTATGCAGATAGAGCAGGTGAGCCAGCTGTCATCACTGGTGGAGTCTCAGCTGCAGTATCACAGGCAGGCCGTACAGATTCTAGAAGAGCTTGCCGACAAGCTTAAAGACAGGTGTGTGAGTGTATGCTAACAGAGAAAAAAAGCAAGAAATTCTGAGGTTGTGTTAAGGCGTCTTTCCCCCTGTTACAGAGTGGAGTTTCATACTGGGTGAAAGTCAAATCAAATCACTGTAACACACAGCTTAGAAAGTTTTAAAAATAATTTATTCATTGAAGAATAATAAATTTGTCTCAAAATGCAGAACTGAACGCCACAGGAAATAATCTTTAACCATGGCGATAAGACTGTATAACTCCTTCCTGTTCAGTAGGTGATCTTTTTAAGTTCTTATGTACTGAATGGGATTTGTGCAATATAACTGTTTTAATCTGTGAATTGACTGAATGTTACTGAATGTTAATCTTATCCCCCCATACAGTGTGAACCATTGTATTTTATAATTGTTATCTTGTGTGGTGTAGATAGATAGATAGATAGATGGATAGATGGATGGATGGATGGATGGATCAGATAGATAGATAGATAGATAGATAGATAGATAGATAGACTGATAGTGATAGATAGATAGATAGATAGATAGACAGATAGATGGATAGATCAGATAGATAGATCAATAGATAGATTCGTTAACATTATATCTTCTCTATATGTGGGTCTTAATAGGATCGGTGAGGCCCAGTCTCGTCCACGGAAAGAGTATGTCCCCAAACCCAAACCTGTTTTTGATTATGGAGAAACCAACGACCAATCAAACGGTGGCTTCACTCCTGCTGCTGCCCCACCTGCTCGTAACTCAGGTAACTGCCTACACATACTTGTCTAAGTGCCTTTCTAAGAAAAACTATCTATCTGTCTGTCTGTCTGTCTATCGATGTCTATCTATGTCTATCTATATCTATCTATCCATCTGTCTATCTGACTGTCTGTCTGTATATTTATCTATCTGTCTATCTATCTGTCTTTCTGTGTATCTATCTATATGTCTTATCTATCTATCTATCTGTATATCGATCTATCTATCTGACTGTCTATCTGTCTATCTATCTATCTTTATATCTGTCTGTCTATCTATATGTTAAAACACTGTGCAGCACTTTTTCATGACTTAAAACGAGATTATCATAATGTTTTTGACTGTAAGAAAGCTTGTTTGCTGGGTCCACATTATTGCAGTTTCATGCAAGATGATATACCACATGCCAGTAATGAACCAGCAGGTCATGCAGATGGAACAAATGGTGTATCGATTTGAGGACGGTCAATATCAGTGCTGAATACTTCAACAACAAGTGCTGTTTTCCAAATGAAACTGAAATGCCACTTCCAAGTGCGAAATCTTATTGTGTTAAAAATCAGGTCAGTATCAGTAAGAGTAAGTGATAGCGCTGAGGGAGAGATGAGAAAACCCTCACATCCATTCTTTCCTTATTTTTCCCTCATAAACCGCCAATGAGAGAGTGAGAGCGGGTGAAACACAATGTGCTTTGTATGTGTGGTTGTGGGTTGGTGGCAGGGTGTGATAACACCGACTGGTTGCGTGTGTGCGCGCGTGAGTGTGTGTGTGTACGTGTGTGTTGTGTGTAAGAGAGAAAGCAGGCCAAAAGGGCAGCTGTCAGCTGCTGACTCTCTCTTCATTGCGTGACCTTCTCTGTGTTTTCCTCCTATGACGTCTATGACATCATCATCAGAACCGTACCTCAAGCTTGGCAAGGCAGCGCGGAAACCCAGATTAAGTGAGTCCGAGGTCATTTGTGTGTAAATGTTTGCGCGTGTGTGTATGTGTGTGTGTGTGTGAGAGATAGACAGAGAGAGAGAGAATGTGTGTGTTGGGAGTAAGAGAGAGAGCATCAATGCGAATTGGTGTGACTGAAAAGAATGTAATCTGAGACAGCAACACTGAATCAAAGTTGCATTTGAAGAAATAGTTTAAATATTAACTTTTAAAGTAGTTCTCTAAATATCAGATTTCCCCCTTCCCCCAAAATGTGGTCAAGACAGGTTTAGTGTCCAAAATTGCTTCTTATTAGCTACGCTAAATCTTTACACAGCTGCCTCAAGCCATTTTATATTAAGTAATCTCAATAGTTTTCTGACACTGTACTATAAACAAACAGAATTATGTTTTTATTTTTAGAAAAGGAGTTGCAGCCTTCTTAAAACCTTCTTAAAATTTTTGTCTGTACTTCTGCAGAAAACAAGCAAGTACTTTATACTTATAGAGGGCGTCCTCGCATTACGACAGTCACTTACAGATACTAACACAGTTGTAAAATAATAAAACTAAGCCACAGAAAAAGGAAAAGGAAAACTCCCTCACTCATACGCCACATTACCAAACTAGTTCGCCCACGTAGTCTGTAAGTACGAGGCTAACGGTGTAAGCTGAGTGGCAGTGGGAGTGAGACTGAGTGTTGTAAACTCAAAACATCGTATGTCGTAACCCGAGGACCCTCTGTATATACTGATATACTTTATGTTCATGATATTTAGTTGTTATGAGGTTTTATGAGTTGAAATAATAACAGTGCACCAGTAGTGCACCACATTAAAAAATATAAATATGATTTTTTTTAATTGAAGATCACTAAATTCAGTTCCAGGGATATTTATGTTCTCTTTGTAATAAAACATGTGGTAAGTCACTGTTCACTGTTCTTATTGCCCAGCCCTATTTATCTATATTAGCCTTTTAAACAAAAAGGCATCTGTCATCTTTGTCAGTGCGAAACTACAGAAGCAAACTTCAGACACTAATTATTGGCTGATTACGTTAGGGGTACATTTATTTTAATTTAATTCATCTTAATTTGCACAGTAATCCAGTTTCCTAACAGTACTCAAAAGGATCGCATCCTGGCGTTTTTTATGGACTTTATAGTGGCAAATATTACATATCAGACTACATTTTTAAAAATGTGTGACCTATTAAGTCTTGTACAAGGCTTATGTAACTTGCAAATGAGATCCAGACTCACCTGCATAGCTGTAGAGATGATGGGCCTATCAGAGTGTGAACCCCCTCCATGGTCTTGTTTTTGATTAGAGCAGGATGAAGAGTACAGAGGGCTACATTAGTTCGCTGTGGGTGCTTAATTATACAAGTGTTAATTCTTAATCCAGGCCAGAGATCTCCCACTATTCTGTGTTCTTTGACATTGGGTCCAGTGAGATTATTTTGCATTCAAATAGTTGCAGACTTAAACAAATGTTGTTACTTAGCCACTTTGTACATGGGCATTATGAGCGAGTGATATGCATTTTCAAAATACCATTCTATCTTAAAAAGGAACCACTCATTAAATACACTATCTGGACAAAAGTATTGGGAAACACCTGTTTTTCATGGTTTGGGCTTGGTCCAGCATACCAAGCATACCAAGACATTTTGGACAACGCCATGCTTCCAACTTTGTGGACACGGTTTGGGGAAGAACCTTTTCTGTTCCAGCATGACTGTGTCCCAGTGCACAAAGCAAGGTCCATAAGATCCCGCACAGAGTCCTGACCTTAACCCCATCCAACACTTTTGGGATGAACTGGAACGGAGATTGTGAGCCAGGCCTTCTCATGCAACATCAGTCTGACCTCATAAGTGCTCTACAGAATGAATGAGCACAAATTCCCACAGAAACTCCAAATTCTTGTGGAAAACCTTTCAAGAAGAGTGGAAGCTGTTATAGCTGCAAAGGGTTACCAACTTCATATTAAAGTCTATGTATTTGAATGCAGTTTCTTTAAAGTCCCTGTTGGTGTAATGGTCATGCGTCCCTATACTTGTGTTTATATTGTGTATATTATGTTGTCCATAGCCTGACTGGGCCCACTAAAAATCTACATTTTATAATTTGGCCACATGGCAGTGCTGAATAACCTCCATGCGGTTCTGTGTATTAAAATTAGATATCATGGAAAGCTAATTTTCTTTTGCAGTGAGTTTCATGCTTATATGTTGCATCCATCTTAGACCTTTACATTTGTACTTTTCACAAAGACTGGTTGAATCAAACTTCAGTTGTTTTGCAATAATCTTGCTGCACAAAAATAACACAAGATCATTGGCATTACAACAACAGTCATGTCAAAATGCCCAAACCTGATGGCTATATAGGACAGAGAGGGTAAGAGGATAGAGAAAGGGGAATGGGGCAGAAACTGAGTGTGTGTGTGTGTGTGTGTGTGTGTGTGTGTGTGTGTGTGTGTGTGTGTGAAGGAATGAGAGAGAGTGTGTGTGAGCACTGTGTTGCGCTGTGTGTGACTCCTCCATACAAGTGGACCCCCACACTAGGCCTCTCACATCCTGACCGTTGCAGCTCGACTCAGCTGCAATGTTGAGCGTCCCTGTCCACACTAACTCAGTGGTAAACCTCAGCTCCATACTAACTCCAGGTGGCTGCAGTGGGTTTGAGACTGTGCATTTTGACTAACACACAACACGCTTTCTGGTTTGCACTGGTAACTACATGCTTTTTGTATTGTGAAGTGAAGTGTGAAAATCTTGGAACCATGGAACTATTCTGGATTAGCGAAGAAGTGAAGATTTCTTGTTTGATTTTAAGAAATGCTGGATACAGAATGAGGCCTTGTGACTGCTACAGCAGCGCTACAGTTCCTCTCCTGGGAAATCCCTGGCTAGGCAGTGTGTCCAACCCTGTTCCTGAGTTCCAACTAGGACTATAACAATTAGGGATCATTCAGACAACACCTTCTTGAACACGCTGTTCTCAGCAGCTCAGGAAGTAGGTCGCCTTTTTATTAGGAGATGGTTTAAAATATTTGATTGACGAATAGGTAAGCACGTAAACATGTTTTGATGAAATGAGCAACAAACATTTTGAAACTGACATATAGGAAATTGAAATCTCTGTCCAGTGTTGAGTGCTTGGAAACAGCGAAAACTTTTCTTTGTAGGTGACTTGAGTGAAAGTATCAGTGATACTGATTGGTCTTCTTTGACATGGCTCTTTCGAGTGCTTGAGTATTTGCAAAAGAACATCAGTCACAAATCAGTCATCATCAGTCACAAACGTTAAAAAATGCAATTGATTTTTATAGTTGTTAGCTCATATAAGGTCATGTAATGCACAGTCATTCTGGCAGATTGTAGTACACTACAGGAAGTATAGGGGGCGATATGGCTTCTATTGTTTTGCATCTTAATACAAAAAAAATCACTCAGAATCAGAAAATTTGATTGATTCTGGAGGAGGTTGCACAGATGCAACTTTGAACGACTGTGGCAGCTGATGTAAGTATTTACTTGATTAATTGAATAATTATTGATAAAGTAATCAAATATAAAAGCAATCTTTAGTTGTTAGTTTCTGTATTACTTTACATAGTTTAATACCAGCAGCCCTGTTTTTGCAGATGTACTCTCTAGGAGCCCAAACTAGTATGTAGGTTTTTCCCAGGATCAGGACTAATAAGCACAATTTGCCACTAGCTCTAACAAACAAGGCCTTTTTAGGTTGTAACATACTGTTATTTTTCAGCTTGTGTGTTTGAGAAGAAAGGATTTCTGCCCTGCAGCCTGAAACTCTGGGTTAATTGGTATCATAATTGCACACTTTCTGATTTTTGGTTCTGGAGTATCCTGGCCCTGCATATTTTGGTGTCAGAGCAGGAAAATACCAAAAAGTCTTAACAAACAGATTGGATCACTTTTCTTATACAGTTCCTACACTTTGGAAATATCATTCCTTAGAATGTTAGGAATGCACACTAAGTAGGTGTTTTTACATCCAGATGTAAGTTGTTTAGGCTTATATCCCTGCTGTGTTGTTTATAATTTCTCCTGTTGTTTTGAATGTGCTTTTTTATCTGCATTTTGACTGTATTTGATCCTGCTAGTCTTTTACTCATCTTCTCCTGTAAAGTGCATGGATATTTATATAGAACTTTTCAACAAAAATGATAAGTTCTGCATAAATAAACCTCAATACTAAGCAGGGAAGGAGTATTCCAGGACCAGGGTTGGGATCGAATGCAGTCGTTTTCCTTGTCTCTGAGTTAATCCTATTTTATTCAATAACAATGTAATAACACTCCTAATGCTCCATTAAAACTTGCTACACCCATCTTTTTGAAAACAAAACATTTTCAAAGTGTTTTTTCTAACACTTTTTTCCACCCACTCTGTCTCCTGTCTCCCCCGCAGCGCCAGCAGAGCAGCCGTGCTGTAAGGCTCTGTATGACTTTGAGCCCGAGAACGAGGGCGAGCTGGGCTTCAAGGAAGGTGACATCATCACCCTGACCAATCAGATCGACGAGAACTGGTACGAGGGCATGCTGCACGGCCAATCGGGGTTTTTTCCGCTCAACTACGTGGAGGTCATCGTCCCGCTGCCGCACTAAAACGACCGATTGTGCAGCAGAGAGGAGGAGAGAGTGGAGGGAAAGAGGAAAGAGGAGAGGAAGAAGAGGAGCATCACCTGCGTCCACGTTCCAGCCATGGCCGATGCACCTGTACTCTGGCACTTTGACCCCTTGACCTTCGGAAGGAAGGAATTTTGGAAGATGGTGACTTCTCACATTCCAGAAGAGAAAAGGACGGACTGACTTTGGATGACAAAATGTACGAACGGACGGACAAAACTGACGGACCGCCTTGAAGCTCGTAGGCTTAGACGTAGACTAACAGACCGTGACTCACGACACCTTAATTAACCACAGGTTACCTTAACTGAAGGGAAATTTAAATGAGCCCCTGCTAAAGTGGCCTGTTTTAAAAGTAAATGTGTAGTTCATGCATTCACCACAGCCAGCCCTTATTCACGGCCGCCTAGAATGCAATGTCTAATTTTTCCATCCACCACTTCATACTTCAGCTTTCAGCATCTGCCCTTATTTTGCCTTTAAAGGAATAGTTTGCCGAAAACTCAGATTTACAGCTCTTCCCCTCACTCCAAACTTGGTGACGCCTGCCTCTTTATTTTTGCACTGGAGCTTCAGGGCTAATGCAGATAAAAATGAAAGGAAGCTTATGTCACTCAAAATCATTTTGACTGACTCAAGTGCAAAAATAAAGAATGGTGATGGTTGGGTAAACTTAGGGTAAAAAAAAAACACTGTGCAAATTTCTTTGAAGTTACACTAAGTAGAAAAACATTGCGGGTTGTAAGTTAAGTAAGGGGAGTCCCAAAGCCCACAGAAGCGAGGCACTATAGCATCCTGTGCTAGAAAAATCCTTTTGTTCGTGGTGGGCATAGTGGCTCTGGATATTATTTTCACATTTTGTGTCCTAATGATCCATGTGGTCAGTCCAGTAACAAAAAGTATATAGAATGAGTGTAGATGATTTACAAATGTTGCTTGGTGTATCTTTAAGGGCTAATATTCCAGTCAGAATTGGAAACCAGGCCTTTTTTTTTTGCTTATAGGAAAAGTCTAGTGGAGAATTTTCCTACAATAAACTTGATACAGTGCAGTCAAAAAAAAATAATTAAATAAATGTAAATGAAGGAATAACTTGACTGACCTGGTTCCCTGACTGCCTCCTGCTGGTCAGGCTGTGATATGGACCTGTGTTTGAATAGCGACCGTAGCTGCGGAACTGTATTTTGTACATGTTAAGTCCGCACTGTGGGCTGTGTATACAGTCGCTCAGTGTGTAGCGTTCCTGAGCCACACACAGATACAGGAGCTTCAGTCCCTCATATCATTCTTAACTCTCACTTAACCCCCACACCCTCCACAAACGTGCTTTTTCTTAGTGACTGTTATTTAGATGAGCTTTCTAGAAGAATCCTATTGAGAAAGTGTAACACGTAACTGAAAATGCCTGCATTTAGACTGTTATTCATTTCAAAGGATCATTGTCCTCATTGTACTTGGCATGTTTGCTGACATTACAGCAAAACAGAATGTGCACCAAAAGAAGGCAAGCTTCAGTAAAATTTAAACACTAAGCAGTGCTTAGCCTCTCCTGTTTTTATCTTACAGTTTTTAACTGTATCTGGAACAAAAAAGCAAAAGAGACAGAGGAGACAGAAATAGTGAAAAAGTGTGTGAGAGAAAAGGG
>JBBIGA010000016.1:18913225-18925337 GCA_037576975.1 Alestes dentex | reverse complement strand
TATATAGTACATAAAACAAAATGCAATGATATGGAAATTTCATACATATATATTTAGGAAGGGTTGAGAAGGGTTCTCTGCTACAACAGTGTAAATGTGTCTACGGCAGCGAGGAATGTTGTAACCATAAAACCATAAAAGCTTTATTTCTTTGGATCAACAGACCTGCTCGATGCTTAAAAAATGTTTCTCTTTTCTGAATATCTGTGTGACAGCTCAGTTACACTGCATGAATCAGCTGGTGTCCCGCCAGTCACCTGAACTCAACCACGTCTTCATCCCCCAGTTTAAACACCCCAAACCTCAATACTCAAACTCATAGGACAGCCCATCACATTTATGTCCATGCATGCCAAAACCTCAACTATCTGAAACAATAAACCCCGTCAGCACTCTCATACCCACTTTTCTTTCTGTGCACCTCCTTTTTTTAACATGACACCATTGCTGAGGAGTAATTGATGCCCACAAAAGCTAATTTCATGCAAATTAGCCCCGGGGAGTTGCTGTAATATGTGGTCGGGCTCCGAAGCGCAGGCATAATTCTATAATTTGCTGGTTTTGGCCACTCTGCTATTAGAGCAAGCCATTTGTCATTACACGCTCAATGAGGTGGCGTTTTTTGGGTTATTTTTGGAGAAAACCTTTGAACACAGAGCCATTTTCTCATGCATGGGGTTAATTATATAAAGTTATTGTGATTGGCATGTCAGTGGGATATGTTTGGTGGTCTGATCCATTCGGTTGTTTATCTGCCCGGTTGTAGACCTGCGGTGCAGGAAGGTTTTGTAAGATGCTATTTAAAGAGGCTGTCTCATGGAAAGGCAATTTTTCTTCACTTTTTTGGAGCAATAAAAGAGTTTGATGCAATGGCATAGCAGAAATTTCCTTTTAGGGGGGCCTCGTTGCAGCTTGGTTGGGGGGTCACCCAGCCTAAGCTATTAGATAAACAACCTTACCATAACCAAAGGGGAAAAAAGCTATTTGACTCATGAATTAAAGTCAGACTCAGACTTCGCTGAACGGTCCTGTAGGTTTATATTTAGATTAAAAAAAAATAAAAAATTCAGTTACGCTCACACAATCACGCTTTCGTCTTATTGAGGTTCCTCAACAGTAACCCGTTGAGACTGCTGCCGTTTTGTCAGGTACGGGGCATCTCACTGACATCCCCCCTCCGAAACACACCACCCCCCCACCCGCATCTTGTCAGCTCTCCATGGAGGATTCGGTGCTATTTCGAGGCCCTACTCCAGCTGAGTGTCTTTTAGAGTGCTTCTGAATGAAAGCATGGGAGGAGGGAGGGAGGGAGAGGCACAGGAGAAGAGGGGGAGAGAGAGAGAGAATGAGAGAGAGAGAGAGAATGAGAGAGAGAAAGAGAGAGAGAGAGAGGCTGAGTGAGAGATAAAGGGAGGAGTGAAGGGGAGAGGCACAGAAGACGAGGGGGAGAAAGAGAGAGTGAGAGATAAAGGGAGGAGTGAGGGGGAGAGGCACAGAAGAAGAGGGGGAGAAAGAGAGAGAGATAAAGGCAGGAGTGAGGGGGAGCGGCACAGAAGAAGAGGGGGAGAAAGAGAGAGAGAGCGAAGGAGAAAACAAGAGAGCAAGAGCAAAAAAAGAAGGGGGGAAAGGAGGGGCATCCATTATGCGATGCCCCATTTAGCCCACCAGAGTCACTGATAAGACCTCCATAGTGCAGAGGAGCTTCACTTTTTTCACAAATGAGGGAGTCTGGGGTGTGTGCGTGTGTGTGTGTGTGTGTGTGTGTGGGGCGTACCCCTGCCCTATTGTGCGTACGAAACGTCTGTGCACTCTAATTCTTTCTCCCTGACACTTGATATTTTTTGTCTTTTTCTTTCTTTCATTTTGTTTCTTTAACACCAACATTCTTTCCCAGCCAGGCAGTCCCCTGAGAAGGACAAACTACCCCCTTATTTCCTCTTAGCCTTGATTGCCTGTATTTCAGCGCGCAACCTGCTGTCTGCCGTGGATCTGGCCTCAGGCGTCAGTCAGTCAGTGCAGTGCTTAAGCGTGTGTGCTGAAATCCCATTTCATTACAGGAGGTCATTTAAACAAAAGCTCTTAACCTGTAACCCATTACAGCTAAAGAAGTGAATACACACTCTTAAATATGATTCATTAACCAATCCATGTCCAGCATTTAGTATGATGAGGAACAATGTCACAGAACTGCTCTAAAGTAGAGCTGGGAAATATCACGTCATTATAAATAGGCAATGTATGATGTGTGATGAATGACACCACAGCGTCGCGGTATTATTTCTGAGCATGTCGTGGGTGTCGTCAGTGCTTAAAGAACACCTTCTCGTTCTTTTTGTGCATTAAAATTGATCAGATATCAGAAAAACAATAAGAAATAATTGTAAAATATGTATAACAATTCTTACTATTCTGCAAATAAACATTTGCCTTATCACACTCCCATAGTCTAAAGTGAGCCAGCAGTTAACCTTATAGTTACCACGACACCTCATATTCGCCCCTAAATCAGCTCAATCCCATCAGAAACGAGAATCGGTTCTCTTTCGTCGAGAACACGTTGTCGTTCAGATCACAATGCCCTGAAAAATACTAACATTAGCAACATTACAGTACTAAAAAATAATGAAAAGCCCAAAAATTTCATTCTAAAACAAAGAATACATTTCATCATGAAGGTCCTGTATTATGTGGAATGTCATATTATAATATATTATACTATACTATACTGTACTACATGGTACAGAAATATCTTTTTATAATAACATTTATTTCCTGTTTTATAGTGAAATTCTTGTAAGGCTTGTTAGTATTGTTAAGACTAACAAGCCTAATAAAAACTTGATTATGAAATAGGGAATACATTTCATTATAAACAGACATTTCTTTACTTTGTAGATTGTCCGGTGTTATATTGTGTGGAATATCCTACTGTACAATACTGTGCACAGTTTCTCTGGTTTTATCTTTTATAGGTGCAAGTATTGAACTGAACAGCTTTTTAAGAACCGCTCACAGTATTTCCCCTAATTTCCAAATAAAAATATTGTTCTTTAAAGCATCATTTTAAAGGAAATGACAAGACATCGGAATAAGAGAAATGATGCAGTGTTTACAGAACTTGAATAATCAGAATCTTTTGTTCACTCTTAAACAAAATGGCAATAATTACCTTTGACGTACTTTTATCAGTGTTTACCATCCAGCTGGTCACGTTGCGAGAGGAGAGTGTTGGATTACAGCAGTGTTTTTATACTTTTCCTCATTAAATAAGATGTGATTCAGGTGATCACTAATCAGGACCTCTTAAAGCAGAACGAGGTGCTTGTGTAGGAATTTAACAGACACTGGCATGGAATGGTTGTCATTCTCATAGAGATGCTGATTTAAAAATAAGCTTCAGTGGTCTCTTATTTTTTTCCAGAGTTGTATATACACATGAATGATAAATAAATGATAAATAAATAATGTGTGCAGATAATAAAGTGGAAAGGATTGCCACAGTAATCACCCTTGTTTTCTGCATGTGACTACCACTTACCCACATCACCTCATTTCCTCTCTATAATGGTGCAAGTGAGGAAGCATTTCTTGGCATGCCTAATCCATTTGAAACATATTCCAAAGCGGGATATATTTTCAGTAATTTGCACTTTTATTTGGGTTCTTGCTTTGGTATTCATCTCCCTCTCTTGCTCACTCTTTTCCTCTTTCAACCCCTCTCCATCTCTGTTCGTTCATTTAAAGATGTTCCCTTTGGAACAAATGATCAAAACACCTAGCAAGATGGCTACGATGGTTAAATGGTTAATTATTTTGAATATTAAATGGTTAATTATTTTGAATATTTATCTTGAATATATATATGTTTTTAATGTACTGAAAAATGTATATCTTTTTACTGTAAAATGGATAACTTGTTGAATTGTGTGTTGTTTAAACTTGTTCGCACATGTATGGAATGTGCCATAGATACACTGTGAGTTCTGCTAAGCTTGGGTCCGAAAAGAATGAATGAATGTAACCCTCTGGCCCTCCTGTGGGACATTTTTGTCCACTTCACTCTCTTTTTTTTTTTTTGATAATTTTAGCTGTAAATCATACAATTTAGGTTAAAATGCTTTCATTCTAAACGCAACACTTGAGAAATGTAGTTTTTTAGTGTTTTCTACCAGATTATGTCATTTATCCATTTTTGGCCACGCGAGCAATTTTATAGTTTATATAATGGCCACATATTTCTACATAATTTTCATATATTTAATTGGCCAAAAGTGTCCACGAGGGAGCTGAATGTATAGTAAAAATGAGGAGGGCCAGAGGGTTAAAAGATAAGTCCAATGGATGCGTTTTATGCCAGAGCGATTGAAAATGAACTACAGCAAACACATACCCAAGCTTACAGTAGCCCAATGTTAAATACAGAAGGGAGGGCAGCTAGGTTGCCAAGAAAAGCAGCAAATATATTTGAGCAAGAACGGTCCACTCACTGACTGGAGAAATCCCGAGAGCAGCCTAATCCAGACAGGTGACATCCACTCACACTGCAGCAGAGGCTGTCTCGCCGGTGTTTATGTGTCTGTCGGGCCGAAACCAGGTGACAAAAGCACCTGATTTTGGTGGCAACCCCGAAACCAAGAGCAACATGCAGGGGCCTGGGTTAATAAGCTGCCACGTGAGATCATCAGGGGCGGAGCTTTATTGTTCATTGAAAAGAAAACCATAAGAGATCAGTGAATCACAATTAAGTGTAAATGTAAAGGAATTGATGACAGTAAGTGAATGAAGCATTGTATTACAAAGCAGAACATGCTCCAGGTCTATTGACTGTGCTTTCTATGGAGATATTGAACACCTGTGTACTTTTGGTAATATGTATCGTATTACCAAAAGTACACAGGTGTTCAATATCTCCATAGAAAGCGCAGTCAATAGACTTGGAGCATTAAGCAATAAGGCCATGACTAGTGATGTGTAAAGGAGGTCAGTGATGTGTAAAATAAAACGTCTGCCAAGACTAAACTGCAGCAGAAAAGACAAACCAAACCGCAAGACCGAATTACCAGTTTGTGTTACGGTCTTGAGGCAAACTTGTGTCTGTTGTTGTTGTTAAGGTGTGGCATTCAAATGCAAAAACACATACGTATTATTTACATGTTTGTGTGGTTATGGGAAAATGTTTTGTTGTAAATTTTGCAAATAGGATGGAATTGAATATTGTTATTAGAACCCCTCCCCCGCTCTCTCTCTCTCTCTCTCTCTCTCTCTCTCTATATATATATATATATATATATATATATATATATTCTTATGACCAATATCATAATTTTATACAGTATCTAATTTATGATATAATCATATATATCATATTATAACATTTAGTATATTATAATACATTGTTAATATAATATATATAATGTATTACTATGTTAATAGTACATATTATTAATATATAAAAATAATAATAAAGTGTTCAAAATACTAATAATGTGTGAAATGTATACAGTATGTTATTGTTGTGAAGAGGTAAACATTGTTGTTTTGGTCGTTGTGGTGCAGATTGGCAGATTGCCACACTGGCGCTGTTACATGGGGGAGCGTTTCTCATCCTCATCTCCTTCCTGGTGGCTCTCATCTCCGTCTGCACCGGCACCAGGAGGCGCTTCTACAGGCCCGTGTCTGTGATGCTGTTTGCTGCAGGTACACAAACACATACAAAAATGTTGAAACTGACATGTAGAAAAACTTTCATCGCACATGATGTTTTTTCGTCATTAAGAAATATTTTATGTTTTATTAATTAAATGTGTTTTTTTTAAACAAACAATTCCTATATTCTCTGATTCATACAGAAATGTAGAACAAGTAGCAAGTAACGTTCTGTCAGTATGAAGACATCACAGAAAAATACCACACACACACACACACACACACACACACAAGCGCATTGGTATTCCCACATTTGTGAGGACATTCCACTGAGTTGCATAATTCTGTGTCTTATTAATATTACATCTACACACTTCAAGATTCTTCATTTGTCACATGCATTGTTATACAAGTACAACACGCAGTGAACCGTCTCCTGAACCGCTCCTTTTTATGACTGTGCATAAGTTATAAAAATAAGAACAAGTTTAAAATTTAAAATTTAAATGTAAAAACAGATCTAAAATAAAAAGTAAAACAACTTAAACAAGGAAAAAGAGTTCAAGGTAAAATATATAAGCCAAATTAGAGGTAAACCTAACCCTAACCTCAACCTCAGTAAGTTTTTCTTTCATTAAAACAGCTGATAAAAAAAACTGTTTCTAAAAATGTTTATTAAAAATGTTTTATAAAAACAGCATGTTTCCTCATGAGGACCAACAAAGTGTCCGTACTTCTGCATATTTTCCAGTATTGCTACCACACAAACACACACACACACACACACACACACACACACAAACATACACTCATATACAAACATATACGCCCACACTAATTGGAGGTCAGTCTTACTCTTTCCTGTGCAGTAAATAAGTTGGGGGTTCAGAGCAGATTACTGTTCTGGAGAAAGGACATTTTGGGTAAATGGATGTGGAATCAGGAAGCACATCACACACCACAAACTGTTTCAGTAATCGCTCATTTTGGCTAAATCACATACAGGAAAAAATACAAAATAACCTGTAGTTAAACAGACCTTTTCTTTACACGTTTAAGTGGATTTTCTCTGCAGTTCTTTGAAGTGTTGTGCTCTCTGAATGTAGAAAAGCTCGTCAAGGGATGGATCCCTTTGAGAAGTGAAAATGCACTTGATTTACATTTGCTTAATTTATATTCTTAACCTACTTTTGTAACTCTTTGATGGTTTTCTTGGTTTTTTGTCACGACTCTTCTTTTTATCGTTTTTTTTTTTTTTTCCCTTTCCACAGTTGTTCTACAGGCCTGCAGTTTGGTTCTGTACCCCATCAAGTTCATCGAAACCAGCAACTTGAGAATATATCACGAGTTCAACTGGGGCTATGGCCTGGCCTGGGGGGCCACCATCTTCTCCTTTGGGGGAGCCATCCTCTACTGCCTGAACCCCAAGAACTATGAAGACTACTACTAAACTTGCTTGGCAACTACATTACCCACCATGCACTTCCGCTACTATTGTTTCTGACAGCAGCATAAGCTCCAAGCACCAAACTTGTTTCCGTCTGCTCACAGACGAACTAATCGTATTGCTATAATCGAAGCCAGGCCTGTCCGACCGGAACTGAAAAAAATCTGTTCATGTGGCTGCTTTCGAGCATCTCCCTTCTTTTTTTTCACACCAACAACCGTCTGCATCTGGGTTGTTTCCATTGCTGTTATCATCATCATCATCCTTTCAGATTCCCTCACCCTCATTAAAGTGCCACTCTCTCCTTTTTCCATCTGTCTGTCTCGTCTGTTCTCACCTTTTCCTCGCATCTCTGACACCTCTGATCCGCGCCTCGTCTTCATGTGCTCTTTTTAGGCGTCAGGCTCCACAACGTTCTGGAATTTCTGGAACCAGCCTGTGATGTGTCGGTCCCTGTGGAGCGCTCCATCTGGAGCGAGATTTGTAGCCAAGCAGGCAGGTGACCGGAGCTGTGTGTGTGTAGATCTGACCAATCACACACACACACACACACACACACACACACACACACACACACACACAGATCAAATCAGTTAATGCTGTAATTAGAATATCAGTCTCTTCCAGTAATGAGAAAGCACAGTTATACCCACATAGCACAGATATACGGCATGAACGGAAAGAGAAACGAGGAAGTTTCGTCACAGAGCTGTTTCGTGACGACAAAAACACAATGATACGATGCCGTTACTACACATAGTGATTGCAATAATGTGAAATGCTGAAGGTATGTATGATAAAGAATTGTTCCGTAAATATACGCAATTTTTAGACACGTTTGGTGTACAGATTTGGCCTCTTTCGTTTACCACCAGGCTAACACTACTAACACTAGAAGTTGTCAATTTTTTTGTAAATACATCCCCAAAATGTCTCTCAACCCTCTCAAACCACATCCAGCTCTTTGTTAAGGTGGTGCAGACTTGTTTATAGAGTTTAGGACATTCACTGTTTGGACAAAAGTGTTGGGATGCCTGACCATTACACCAACAGGGACTTTAATGACTTTGCATTCAAATTCATAGACTTTAATACGGAGTTGGTCCGCCTTTGCAGCTATAACAGCTTCCACTCTTCTTGAAAGGGTTTCCATAAGATTTTGGAGTTTCTGTGGGAATTTTTGCCCATTCATTCTTTAGAGCATTTATGAGGTCAGGCGTTCCAGTTCATCTCAAAGGTGTTGGATGGGGCTGAGGTCAGGACTCTGTACAGCCAGTCAGGTTCATCCACAACAAACTCATCCGGCCGTGTCTTTATGGAGCTTGCTTTGTGCACTGACACAAAGTCATGCTGGAATAGAAACGGTTCTTCCCCAAACTGTGTCCAAGTTGGAAGCATGGTGTTGTCCGAAATGTCTTGGTATACTGAAGTATTAAGATAGTCACTGGAACTAAGGGGCCTAGACCAAACCTTGAAAAAGAAGCGTGTCTCAATACTTTTGTCCATATAATGTAGTATGACTTACTGTGAGCTATAACACAATGCCAGCACTCTCTAGCCCTGGTGCTGACTAAAATGGCTTTTAGCAGCTTGAGAGAAGTTTGATGGATGGTGATGATTTGAAAGATTAGTGATAATGTTTGCTGGCAACGTTAGCCTTGTAGCCTTAGTTGAAAATGAAAGAAGCAAAGTGACATCTGGGGTAAATGGAAGATGTTTGGCCAAATTATTCCTTTAAAGACAGGCTTGCATTATTTTGACCATTATTATTTACACTTGGGTCACATGTATGTCTTGATTTGTCAAAGTGCCACTTGACCACTCATGAAGGAATTCCTGTGATTGGCCAGTAATCTCACAGACAGTTACACAGTATACACAGTCCTGCATAAAGATCAGTATTGCAATATTATGCTGTGCAGTTATTTATCTGTTATTTGAACATTCTAAAAAAATATTTTATTTATAAGGAAATCCAGTGTAAACCTGAAGGACAGCCAATATACAAAGGCAAGATGTTCCTGAACTGTAGAATGTCTTGCACATACTAATGCATTAATGTTTACCAAACTCTGGACAAGTGTTTCCCAGCCCACTGCCTGTTACATTTTAGTGTCGTTCTTGCTCCCAGTACACCTGATCCAACTAATACGTGTAAAAACAACCCCTCACTGGGTTGAAGTTGGTATTGGGACATTCAGCCAAACCACCAGTACAACCATCTCTACACCACGCACTCACATCCTACAGTGGTGCCACGGTAGTTTCTATAGTGAGACGTCCAGGTTAAAAGGGTAATTCTACTGAAAAAATTAATGCATAAATCAGTGGTTGTAAATATTCATTCGGAGTGGTTAAATGTGAAAGTTTAGAGGTGCATTATAGAGAAACATACAAACTGAAATTTCATTACAGTGGTGGTGAATGGAACCAGAGGTCACGATGTTGTGAATATAAGTATTTTATTTTTTATTTAACACTACCAGTGAACCTACTTATCGCATGGTTCCTATCAGCACCACTGCGAGCACTTCTGGATCGGTAAGGTTCTTTAGAACAAAGCATTTCCCATTAAAGTGATTGACTTTACATTTTAACACTGTCTAAAGGTGGAAGTACATTTTGAAAGTGTTCTGGGGATACTTTGAGGGGGTCTGAAAGAAATTCCTCAGCTGATTTATTCCTTCAACAAACCAAAAATCTGACCACCCTTTGAGGTTAATGAAGTGACACCAGAAATGCATTTATTAGGCTCTAGATCAACAAGTGCTTTAAGGCTCCCAGTGATTATGTGATATGCTACGTATGCTGGGCATCATAGTAGGTTATTGTGGATGGAAGAATGAACTTGGTACCACTTTACAATGAGACTACCCTTATAAACGGTTTTATAAACATATTATAATCAGGTTGTTTATAATAAATGAATTATCATCAGTTGTAGACAATTTCTAAATCATTAATAAGCAGTTATAAACAAGTTATAACAGTTATACATTGATACAGCCTCACTATTTGGCAAGATCTCTTATAAGTTGCTGAGCTCATCTCGTCCCTTTCTCAGGCGAAATGTTAAACTGTCAACTTCATCGATTATTTGTTAACATGTTACTGCCATTAAAAAAACAGATCTTGCCAAAGTATGACGGCTGTTATTACTTATTTATAACTGCTTCTTAATGGTTTATAAACTGTCTCCAAACTAATTATCAACCTGAATATAAATCGTTTATAAATGCTTTATAAGGGTAGCCTTACTGTAAAGTGATACCATTGATTATGAAATGATGAATTCTTACCATATAACATATTCAATGCTAGTTTTGGCCGGAATGTCCCTTTACAGCAGGGAAGGCTGTAATAAGTACAAGGCAGTGGGCAGGACTATGGTTGGGAAACTACTTCAGAACATATTAAAGTAATAGAATATGACATGCTATTTATAGCGATGGACTTAATGTGGGTTCTTAGCTTTGCTTGAAGCAACTGTGAGGTACATAACTGCACATGAAAGAAGTGCATCCACATATTCTTAATGTGTTTAATGGATTCAATAGGGCTAGTAGTGTTTTTTTACATTGCCCAGAATCTAACCCAGGCCATTCAGAGAACACTATTATTGCTTAAGCATAGGCTAAAATCCTGTGAATGTTAATGATGCTACTGTTAATTTACTCTTAGTGAGGTTTAGATTCTGGGCCTCATCGCATTTCTATTCTGTGTCCATCTTTTGTCCATATTTTGTTTCTCTTCTCCAGTTGTGGGCACACTAAAACCAGACCCCAAATGACATGTCTAGTTGGCAAAACACTATTAGGAACACCTTTGGAACAGGTTATAGATTGTGTTTTGAGACTCTCGTAAAGAATAGATTAGAAAGACTGTGATCTGAAAGCTGAATCTACTTAAATAGATGTTCACGCAATTGGGGAAAAAAAAACTGAGTTGAAAAAAAACTTTTGCATTGTAGGAAAACTAGAGGTGTTGTGATAATAGCCGAGCCTTGATAATAGACTAGTTTCTGACTGACCTTCTTATGATATGATCTTATTATTCTCACTTAAGTATCAATACAGGTAGATTATGGTGGACTACAAGACTGTATTTCTTAGCACTGTCAATCTGTCAATCAAGAAAAGTGTGCAGGAGTGTGTGAACGAGATGCATGTGAGTGTGTGTGGGTGTGTGTGTGAGAGAGAATGAATGCGTTGGGGTCTTTTCCACCCCAGAACACAGTTGTGACATGAATCTTTATATACACTAACAAAATAAAGAAAATAAAGAAATAAAGAAAACCTTTATTCATTCAGTCATTTATTCATTCATTCATATGAATACCAGGGCACCCGGTAGCCTAGTGGTTAGGGCGATCAGAAAGTCGTGGGTTCGATTCCCAAGACCGCTAGGCACCTCTGAGGTTCTCTTGAACAAGGTACCGTCCCCACACACTGCTCCCCGGGCGCTGTGTTCCTGACTGCTTGCTGCTTCACTTGGTGAATGGGTTTAAATGCAGAGGAAGAATTTTGTGTTGTTCACACTGTGGCGTGTTCACATATGACAGAATTGCCACTTTCATAATCCTAGCCTCTTATTAAACAAGACTCAGGGAGGGGGCTGGACCCTATTCCAGGAGTCTCAGGGTGAAAGGTGGTGAAACACCAGTCCATCGCAGGGCAGCATAAAGAAAACAATAATGTAATGGTCGTTGAAAATAGCTGTCCCAGGTGTTTGACATCCCAGTCTTAGATAGCATGTGGTCAGGACGAGTGGGGGAGGGATTGGTTTTTCACGAGTTTTGTTCATTTTGAACCATTCCTTCCTGACGGACTGATACACTATATGGACAAAAGTACTGGGACACCTACCAACAGGGACTTTAATGACATTGCATTCAAACACATAGACTTTAATATGGAGTTGATTTCCCTTTTGCAGCTATAAAAGCTTCCACTCTTCTTGGAAGGCTTTCCACAAGATTTTGGAGTTTCTGTGGGAATTTGTGCCCATTCATTCTGTAGA
>JBBIGA010000016.1:18887411-18904771 GCA_037576975.1 Alestes dentex | reverse complement strand
CACACACACACACACACACACACACACACACACACACACACACACACACACACACACACACACACACACACAGATGTACAAACACGCAAACACACACAAACACAGTGAGTAGAAATGGACAACAGCAAGTAATAGCAAAGCTAGTGTTGAGTAAAGGGGAAAACAGGTATATGTATATACACAAACACATACATAAAACACATTTTTTCATAAACCAAAACTAAAAATGTTTTTGTCCAGTTGCACTGTGTTTTTAGATGTCTTTATATCCAAAACTGGCATACATAACCACATTCTGGAATGGCACTCATATTTATATATGAATATACAGCAGTATGCAAGGGTTTCAACACCCCTGTTCAGACCACATGTTTTCTTGATTTTCTAAGTTAAAATGAGGCTGTGAAAACCTCCTCTACATCCTCTAGGGACATTAAATACTTAAAACAACTTCAGTGCACAATTTCTCGCTATTTAATGAGTTTAACATACTGGAATTAAAACATTATGAAATGTGCCATAACTTCAACAGAGCACATTTTGTGATTTTCTTAATAAGTTGAAATCAACAAATAAAGAGTAGATGTGCTTTAAAATGTGCAGAGGTATTTTCTATGTATGTGTACAGTTTTTCCACAAAACATCACTTGTAACTGATGTCACAAAAACTACTATACGTCATTCACTTAGCATCTTACTTGAGGATTAACTCTCAAAAGGAAGAGTCCGGACTGGACGTCCAACATGCCTCTCTTCGCCTCATTGCTACAATGTTCAGCAGTGACGCTCGGGCTGAAATTAGCCGTGTACACACACGCGCTAGGCTGCACTTTAACACTGCAGTGCTGCCCAGTTCAAAAGATCACCCCAGCCCAGCAACAATGTGGTGACGTGAACCCAACAGACTGGTAACACAATCTCACACCATCTAGTCACTTCAGAGAGCAAGCAGAGGTCAGAGCGAATTAAAACGGGACCAGGGCAGGGGAAGAGAGTGAGTAAAAGCTAAATTTAGTGTGTCAGAGGAAAACCAATAGCCTCGAAAGCCAGTCTGAGAGCAGACCGGATTGAGGATGTCTTTAACTCTAGGGCAGTGTTATAGCATGTCTTTCAGCTTAGCCTTAGAAAAAGTGTTGTGCAGACTACAGGAAAAACATCAAGCACAAAATAATGTATCAATAAAACATTGACTGTCCAACTGCATAGTAATTAACATGTCTTTGTTTTGTAAAAGTAACAACTTCAGCACATTAAGCAGAATAGACTAGATAGTGGAAACCTATGGATAGATAAGTCAACAAGCAGCTACAGTAACTAACAAGAGCCACAACATAGTGGAAGCACTTCGTCCCCTCAAGCGTCCCCACTGCAATAAGAATCCATGAACTGCAGGGTGAGGGCACTTTAATAGGGGAGCTGGAACCACTGTATGTATGTATAATATCTACGTTAATTGGTTGGATCGTGCAGCCACTGTGGCGCCTTTGTAATTATAATCTCCAAATACTTCTTCAGTCTCAACCATTTTTGACCCAGCATTCACACACACACACACACTATAATATATAAATATATATAAATGTATGTGTGTGTGTGTGTGTGTGTGTGTGTGTGTGTGTGTGTGTGTGTGTGTGTGTAAAATCCCAAATCAGAAAAAATTGGTGGAAAAAAAAGCAGGCAGTTTAATCCCAAGATATTTCATATGTTTGTCAGAGCAATTTTGTTTCTCCGCACCCATTCCCACACATTCCAAAAAAAAGTTGGGACAGTAAAGCATTTACCACTTTGTAATGTCGCCATTCCTTCTCACAACACTTAAAAGACATTTCGGCACTGAGGACACCGAGCGATGAAGTGTTTCAGGGATCTTTTGGTACCATTCCACCTGCACATGCCTTAAGGCATGCGACAGTACGGGGCGGTCACATTATTCATTTCAAAATTCTCCACACGTTCTCTACTGGGGACAGGTGAGGACTGCAGGCAGACCGGTCTAGTACTTGTAACCTCTTCTTCTGTAGACGTGCCCTTGTAATGTGTGCAGAATGTGGTTTTGCATTGTCTTGCTGAAAAATTCATGGACCTCCCCGGAAAAGATGTTGCCTTGAAGGCAGCATATGTTGCTCTAAAATCTCAATGAACAGTTCTGCATTAATGCAGCCATCACAGAAGTGTAAGTTACTTTCGCCAAGGGCACTGACACGACCCCATACTGTGACAGACCCTGGCTTTGGAACTTGTTGCTCATATCAGTCTGGATTGTCCTTTTAGTCTTTGGTCCAGAGCACAGGGCATCCATTTCTTCCAAAACAGATCTAGAATACTGATTTTTCTGATAATACATGCTTCCACCAGGTGATGGTCCTTCCTATATGCCTCCAGGCCCAGAAAAGGTGATGCTGCTTCTGGGCCTGGATAACACAAGGCTTCTTCAGTAAAGTTCTTCAGTAAAGTGAGGTTTGCCAAAAAAATCCACTGCTCGCGTGGTTCTAGTGCTGTCTGAGGGATCGGAGACGACAGGAGTTCAGTTAGGCTTGAGCCCTTGCCCTTTGTGCACCGAAATTCCTCCAGACTCTTTGAATTGTTTAATGATATTAATGCATTGTAGAGGGAGAAATATGCAAATCCCTTCTAATCTTGCTTTGTTGAGAAAAGCAGTACCCATGAAGGTCTGAGTCTTTGAAGAGCAAATATGGGTAGATGATATCCGGTTTGTCAACAAATGGATGAGAAAACTATTTTAAATACTTTATTTTTTCACACATTTGTTGACAAACTGGAGATCCTCTGCCCATCTTTGCTCTTTCAAGATTCAGGTTTTGTGGATGCTACTTTTGTACCAAAACATGATTCCAATAACCTGATCACCTGCTTGAAATCGCATTATTATTTCTTTCTTTCCTTTAAACATCATTACTATCCCTATATTGCCTCTGTCCCAATATTTATTAGAATGTGTTGCGGGCCTGAAATGTAGGAATGGATGTGTTTTCTTAACTGCACTTTCCATGCTGTCCCAACTTCCCAGCTGTCCCAGCATTCACGCACGCACGCAGGCACACACCCCTGTATTATATACCCGTATGTTCACCAATACAATGTGTGATATACATGATTATATATTACATATACAGTACTGTGCACAAGCCACCCATTTCTTCACAGTTTGCTTCCACAGAGCCACTCTCTTGTATTTTTAATGTTGTCTCGAGGAACAGTTCTCTAGGCATCCTGAAGGACTTTCAAAGTTCTCTCATTTTCAGTTCAGTCCCTGAACCTGACCAGTTTCAGAGGAATGTTTATTGTTTGATAAGCCACACAGGGACCTAAGTATAAATCATTCAAGCAGAACAAAACACAACTTAATTAAGGCCTGAACCAGTGAAGAAATAGATGCAGATGATCTGGCGGTGATCAGTATACTGGTGGTGCTGAATGCTGAGTGGTTGGAACTCCTTTATCTAGGCACCTTGGATCTTTAGGCACTCTGCAGCCTGTCGCAGTAAAACAACTGTTCCCATTTCTTTTATTTCATCTACTATCTATGCCAAATAAAAGACAGTTTGACAGGCACAACATATGTTTGCACCAGCAAGGTGATTCAAAGCAAAATATAATGAAATGAGGGGTGGCTGAAGAGTTTTGCACAGTACTGTATACATTCACTCATCACTGTCGGAATCAAATCTTCTCCAGCATGGCAATGTGGAGGGAAAGAAACATTCCACACCGTTTTTTTTCCCGAAGCGTTATGATGTGAAAGTGTATTTTCAGGTAGCTGGGGCTACTGACGTGTTCTTAAATGACACTGTTAGAAGGATCTGCTCTGGAGAAAAAGAAAAAAAAAAACATGAAAAATCCTCACCTTTTTTCCCTGGTTTGGGCGGTACAACCGGACCAGGCTGAATGTTGTCATAAAAGTTGTTCATGGCTTTTGGGTCAAACTTGCCTAAAGAAAAACAAGATGCGTTAACCAAATGTCAAGTTCTTCCACACCGAACTCTTTATGGAGCTTGTCTTAATGGAGCTTGCTTTGTGCACTGGGGCACAGTCATGCTGGATTAGAAAGGGTTCTTCCCCAAACTGTGTCCACAAAGTTTGAAGCATGGCATTGTCCAAAATGTCTTGTTATGCTTAAGAATTAAGACTGCCCTTCACTGGAAGTAAGCGGCCCAGCCTAAAGCCTGCAAAACTGGTGTTTCCCAATACTTTTGTCCATATAGTGAAAAAAAGCTTCAACCACCAGATGAGATAAATAAAACACACAAAACAAACAAAACAAAACAAAAAAAAACCAAACATATTGCTGAAGGACCAAATAAAGTCAGATAACAAAGCACAGCCAAACTAGTGTTTACAAGCAGAGCAGCTTTCCTTACAAGCCTAATGTGACTAATGAAGGACTCTGAAATGAGCAGATGTGCAACGATGCATGAAGGTGGCAATTCAATTGCTTAAACCAGTACCAACTGGTTTGAGCTCATTTGTTGTTTGGCCAAAATTAAAATCCCGTTTCACCAAAAAAGCTTGGTGATTTGGTTTGTTGGCTGTATGTCACTACTGAGTACAAAGTTCCTTCAGTCACATTTGTGTATTCAGTGTGTTTATTAACTCAATAGAATCATGGAGACACTGCAGAGGTCAAATTTTGCTGAATCATTTCCTAAAGAAACATAATGGAGCTGTTGGGAATCAGAGGTTTACACAATGCGGAACTGGATTATCCAGTGAAGTAGGTGTGTTAGAGCAAGGAAACACAAAACTATACGCTGCTGTGGCTATGCGGAACTGGAGTCTGACGCCAGTAACTTCTGAGGAATAACGTGCAGGTTTAAGCAGCAGCCCGGCATTTTATTTATTCCGCACAAGAGGGAGATGACTTTCAGAGTACTGAGGGTGTGGTCTAATTTCTACTGGCATTAAAATGCATCCTGTTAGCGGATGTCCACATTCCAGCGAGCCCTCTCTTTACAGTCAGGTGAAACTGTGCTTGTGATCGTAAGTGATCTCTAACTGTAATATTCTCTCTCTGATTATCGATTCATCACAACTCCCTCTTGGTTTTAGGTTCATGCATTTTATGTACTTTTTAAAGTGAATTAGAGAAACTGAAACCACACAAGTAAAAACTGAAAACAGAAACTAAAACTGAGAACGGCACAGTTACCACATGCTTTCTTTTTGTTCTTTCACAGAAAACAGAGTGGAAGACCTTCACTTTTCCTGAACAAAATACAAAGATGCAAAAGACACTGGGTCCTCCTATACAGGGAAGTTATCATTCATTTGATAACTTCCCTGTATTGAATAAAGAATCTTGAATTGTATTTGTGTGTATTAGTTATCTACAGCTTCAAACTTGTCAAGATGAAAAGGAGACTCAACCATCAAGCCCCATCAAAGTGGAACTGAAAACTAACATAGATCTTTAAGAATATACCAAATCATCCACTGCCCTTTACTGTTTGGTCTGACATGTTTATTACAGTATAGTACTGTGGTATTTTTAGGTCTGATATTACAATCGATACCGCATGACAGCACAAACTGGAAAGGAAGTCACAGTCGCCAAGAGGGCTGCAGCCTCTTATACACAACGCATCGAAGAATCACAAAAATATCTCTATATGGTTCGCCTCTGTGATATTACTTTCCCTAGTTCTCAACCTGACAACTTAACTGTTTGAAATATAATTCTTACATTTTGTTGGCTCATTCTCTTTTATATAGGCTGTATGTGACCTAATAAAATTATAGGGAAAGCGTTAGGTTGTATTATTTTAATGCATTACAGTCCATGTTGAGAAATTAGTTTATATTAAGCTCAAGCTATTTGCTAAACCCATGGATTGTGTGGTGATGGCGGCGAAAGATGACAAAGCTAGTACTACAGGGACCTCCTTCAGTAATAAACAGTCAGCTCTCATGATTCTGATTCATGTTATCCTTAAATTTGTGAGTTATGGGGCTTTAAAGAACAAAAAATATTAATAAAATATTGTTATTAACCAGTAAGAAAAAAGTTTCTATTTAAAAGTGTAAACTGAACAGTGCACAGCACAGCACAACACACAGTGTGAACAGCGTGAAATTCTTTCTCTGCATTCAACCCATTCACCAAGTGAAGTAGCAGACAGCCAGGAATACAGCGCCTGGGGGAGCAGTGTGGGAACAGTCCCTTGCTCAAGGGTACCTTAGTGGTGCCACTGGCAGTCCAGAGACTCGACCCCACAGTCTTCTGATCGCAGGGGCAACTCCCTAACAACCAGGCCACCAGCTGCCCCAGTATGAATTCAGTGTAGTTTTGGTTCTTAGCCTAGATAACAAACTTAAATTTGAACGGCATGGTAGTTGGGTTCCACAAAGTTTACAATCCTTGTTTTAGGTGATTAATGTGAGTTGATCAGTAAAAGAACACAACCTCAACATACTGCCCAAAATAAGAAGGGAGGGGGTCTTCCGGACATGCTCAAATAATATGAATAGCTGTAGGCGCCCAGTAATATAATCAATGTGCATTAACGCACAGTGTAGACAGGTCTGTGTGTGTGTGTGTGTGTGTGTGTGTGTGTACCTCTTGACTGCAACAAGTCTGTCTCCTTCAAGGTGCAATCAATGTCAATCTGGAGTTGTCTGTTTTGCGTCCGCATTCTGGTCATTTCTTCAGGCTGGAAGAAGATGTAGATGTATTAGTGATTATTATGCTGCCTTGGTCCAATACCTTTACTAGAAAATGGTACCCTAGAGAGAGAAGACTAAGACTTCACAACATGCATTCAAATCATTATTAAATATGGTCATATTTGTCAAAGAAAATATTCATACAGCAAGATTGTTTCAGTTCATTTGAGGTCTGACAGTCTATAATTATCCATATGTATGAGGACTGCAAGGGTGTCTCATTTTGGCAATTAAAGGGGTCTCTGTATTTGCCCATACTGTGGCCCTCTGAGTATGTGACTCTTTGACATAAAGGTGAGGCCCAATCAGAGCGGACAATTTTATTTAGTTTGTTTAAAAAAAAACAAACAAACAAACAAACAAAAAAAAAAAACTAGGGGTGAACACGTGAATTTCGATCAATTAATCTCAGAAAAAATAATGCGTTAAAAAAATGAATACTGATTAATCGTACCATGTGACTTTAACCCGGTAGACTCTGCTGTCGATTTGCGTTACGGTAGCATTTTTCGACGAGGCAGCATAAATCATCAGAACACGCTGCTTCACTGTAGCGTTTCTCAGTTTTAGAACCTGACTGTATAAACTGACTCTACGCACCTCTAAATATCTATCTGTCTACCTAGGCTCTTCTCGTGTAAATACAATATATTTTTCTTGGATTATGCATATTATTTGCCTATTTGTCATCATTCAGTGCCAAACTGACTGTATAGACTGTATAAGCTTCAAGGTAGCATGTTTGGACAAGTAGCGTGAATCGATAGACTGCTGTCGATCTGTGCTACGGTAGCATTTTTCGACATTATTCGTCAGAACACACTGCTTGGATATACATTGTCTTAAACTGTACCTTATAGACAGACTTAGTTCTATCATTGTTCTTGCTGAAGCATTTTTCCCCTCAGCCTATTGGGTCATATTTTTGATTGCTGTGTCCATTACTGCACATGAACAGTGCAGAAACAGTTATTAAATAAAAGAGATGCTGAATGTCTGTAATGTTGATTATTCATTCAGTCATCTGCCAAAATTCATTTACATTTTAAATACTTTCACAGTAAAAATGTGTGCAATTAATTTAGATTAATTGATCAGAGTGCTTGTTATTAATTAGATTAATTTTTCTTAATCACATGCCACCCCCCCAAAAAAAAACCAAAAAAAAAACACTAATACAAATGGGTACTACACCTGCACACCCTGCACGCTGCGAACCTGTGAACAGTTAAACCAAGCACTCAAGCACTCTGCAAGTCTCTTGCTCTGTGAGTCTGCATGTTGCTGCTCATGAGAACTGGGACTGGACTCACATGGCAAGTGCTGCTGGCCACACACAACCTGCAGATCTAACCTAATGATCAGTGCTGACCCAGTCTCAGCCTCAGATGCTCCACCCATAGAGGTACATAGAGCATGTATTTTATTCCCACCGGTCATGACCATCAGTCAGTATACACACTTCTGTGCTCTGTGTATCAGTCCAATGTGAAAGAAACTTTATCAAGCTCAATGCTAGTCACTCACCATTAGCAAACACAAACACACCACTACATCATTACATTCACAAATCACTTTGTAGAAAGTTAAGGAGACATCTTAGTGACAGTTGCTCATCTGATGCTACACAGTTTCTGCTAGTCGTCCTCTAGTCCTTCGTCAGTGGCCAGTTTCTGGTCACAGGGCACTGTTGGCTGGACCATTTTTGTTGGTGAACTATTCTCAGCCCAGCAGTCACACTGAGCTGTTTAAACACTCCAGCAACAAAACTAGGGAATCAAAAAGAGGTTGAAGATTTTGAGCTGCTAAAATGATGTTTACAAACGTACTGAAACTAGACACTGTATCTGAGCACCCACATACGCACCATCACTAAATCCACAAATGAAATGGAATGTGCAGATGTGAAATAAAAGCAAATCTGAATGAATACAGTAAAACATATTTGAATATCTAGAAACATTTTTTAATATCTAACAATTATTATCTATAATTTGTGGATTATATGGTATTACTGCACAAATAAGTTCAATTTGTGCAAGGCCATTAAACGATGAGTTTTCTGGGTTTCTCAGTGTGACAGTAAGAACCCACATGGACACCTCCAGTCCTACTTATGGGGCGTCCTTTTTGCAGCGGTGGATTTTTGACTCCGTTTTGCCAGGAAACTGACTGAAAAATAGAAAGGCTGTAGATGATCCCAGTAAGAAAACAAGTTTGATGAATTCAATCACATGCTGAGTGGTTGCCCTCACCAAATAGCTTGAAATTATGTTGGGATCTGGCTTTAATGGTCACAATTACGAAGCATTGATCAAAGCCACCCATTTACTATTCATAATAGTATTCATATTAATCAATAATATTCTGATATTAATTTCATAATATTAATGATATTAATTTCAAAGTTGGATAAACATAGTCACGAAAACTCTAGACTAAGAATGATATGAAGTTCATATCAGTTGATTATATTAACATGTCATTCAACTGCCATGATAATTGTGCTGCTTTATATCCAAGTGATTAACCAGCACCAACTAGCATTTTAGCAAAGCAGGCAAATTAACTAGCTTCGTAATCTAATGCGTTTCAGTTTAGGTCCCAGAGAGGATGCTGGTGTTTCTCATGGCAACACAAGTTTGCAGGCTGTGGTGGTGACACAGTTTGCAACATCTAGCAAACCACCAAGCGGAATTTACACATATGGTAGGCTAGCCCGTCTTATATTTCTGTGGTCAACACTTTGCTCGGGCCGAGTTGGTGCCTGGTGATTTTATTACATGACTTCACACAGCTGCAGAAGGTTAACTCACCTGACACATGCTTTTAAATGCATTTTTACGTTTGAGGTTACATTGTTCTGGTGTATGTTTAATATAATCTCTCTGTATGTGTGTGCCCAGGTACTAAATGGGATTATTACACAAAGCAGGATTTCTAAGATAAATTATGCCCATAGTTATTTCTGTCTATTAGGGAAATTCCAATTGGACACTCCTTACTGTAAAATAATGCAATTTACTGAACATTCCTGCTTGGCGGAATAACCCCCTGTCCTTGTGCTTCTATCTGTATGAGGTTCTCTATACCCGTGGGATGAAGCTCGTGCTGTTGACACGTCTGAAGCGTCTCTGCAGGGCGTCATACTCCATGTCGTTCACCTCACCCTTCAGCAGCTCCAGCTTCTGCTTCTCACACATCAGCTCCTTCAACAGTCGCTCCATCCGTGCCCTCTGGTGCAACAGCAAGGCTGCAAGACAGACAGACAAGGAGGGGTGACAGGAGAGTAGAAAGATGCACTGTGATGCAGTAATGTGAAGGTGATAGAACCGCATAATTTTTTCAATGACAGACTTGATTCTAATCAATTACAAGAACATGTAAGAAATATGCAAATAACTACAAAAGTGCACTCGCACACATTTACTACAAGGTGACAACCACAGTGTCAAACACTCGCCACCAACACACAAACCACACAGTATGTGTAAACGCTGACATCAAATGTGTCACTTGCATGTCAAAATTAGCTCTGTGTTCTGTGGAAAATATTTAACCTGCTGGCATGTATGCTGTAATGCCCCCCAACATTTTATTGTTCTTATTACTTTTACTCCACCCTCCCCCTTTTGTTTTCTGTTTCCCTACCCCTAAAACATTGCAGTTGTTTGTGTTTGTATTTGTTTAAACTGAATCAATAAATAATAACTGTCACCAGCTGGGCAAAAAAAAAAGTGAAAGTTTTATCATACTGCGAAAGTGAGAAGTCTCCCAGAATGACAACAATAAAGCATATCATAAACAAATGGAGATAAAAAGTGACATATCTGTATGAACAAATCTGTAGAAATTTTTTCATTTAAAGTTAGCATTTAAGAAAAGCTTGTACAATGTTTTTTGCTAACAGACAAAAGCATGATGTAACTGTAAGCCTTAATTTTGTCATGTATCATACATTGTCAGAAACCGAATAAGCAACCGAGGTCTATTTGGTCTATTTTTGATGACTTATGATGACGATGGAGGCATGTACCCTGCACAGTGCTAACAGGTGGTCTGTGAGATTCCTTTTTAACTACATTAGCCTTGTACTTTTCACTGCAAAACTAAAGAAGCGAACCGAATGTGTTATGACTGACTGACAACATTTAGAGTAAGCAGTGAAAACTGTCTGATGGAGTTTTACACTATTGCTGCGAGGTCAATTTATAAAGAGGAAACAGCAAAGATGTACATGAACAAAGTGGACGACATTACCTTGTGTGTAAGCGTAGTCGTCTGACCCTGAACTGGAGCGTCTGGGCATGTGGCTGATCTGACTGGCGACATTACCAGGCAGTGCAGAGATGGGTAGGATGGGGGCCGGGGCACCATGGTTTTCCCCCTGGTCTACAATATTGAGGAGCGATTCTGTCTCCACCGGCGGTGATTCGAGGTGCCGCTGGGCCTGGCCGGGCGACACTTTGATCTTGATGTAGGCGGAACTTGCCGGCTGGGGTGAGGAGGCAGGTCGGGGTCGTGCTGCCCCTTGGTGGAGGTAAACTCCAGGATGGAAGGATGGCCCCTGGGGGGCCGTCATGCTTATCGCTCTGGACGGTGAGCTTGGGGATGGGCTGGTGGCCATGTAGAGCGCCCCCTGGGGAGTGTGTACAGGGGAGTTACTCCGCGGCCTCCCCTCCAGTGTGATCTCAATCTGATTCTTTAGGGCGCTCTTAGAAGTCATGTAGGACCTGTAGGGCACAGGTGGCCCCTGTTGGTAGGGCATGTTGGACAAGTTAGGTGGGCTTATGGGTAAAAAGACGTGTGGAGGCTGCTGGACCTGGTGCTGGGGGGAGCTATAGGGTGACTGGTATGTGGGTGCGGTGTAGGGTGATGGCTGGTACACTGGAGCCCCAGATGTGCCCCATGGAGTGGGCTGGGGGCTCTGTGAGGGAGAGGGGCGCATGTACAAGGCATTGCCACTGTTACCGTACGCTCCAGGTGGAATCTGCAGCGCTTGTGGGACGTTAGGGATGTTCTGAGACAGGGTGACGGTGATGGGGGTCATGTAGCGTTGGGAAACGGGAGTGTAAGTGGGGGACTTGCCCTGCATGGAGGGGGGAGGAGTAGGGGTGCTAGTGGAGCGTCCCTGATCGCCCATGAAAAAGGGGTTGTATCCAGGCGATGGCGCCATTGCAGCAGGGGCCGAATGCGGTTCGGGGAAAGCGCCCCGAGGAGGCTCGATGTGTCCATCGCTGGAGCTGTGCACGAGCTGCCGACCCCCCGCCGTGTTAACCTTGGGCCCCTCTGATGGAGGGTAACCCACGCTTATGTGCAGCATGTGGTTCCGGCTCAAGTGCACCTCCTCCGGACTGTGGTACTCCTCATACAGGTATCTGTTACTCTCCTGAGCCAGCAGGTGGCAGCATACGTCCAGGTTATTATTGTTCTGCAAGAGGAAATGGTAGATGTTGGAGGAAACAACAAAACAGCACCTGACGCAGCTGACACTTGCATTACATTCCTCAGATGACCAAGACGTGCAGTGTGAAGACTTTTTAAAGTAAGAGGCTGAGCGAAATGGTCATTATTCTGCACCAGGCACGCTTTCCTTCCTCAGATCTCTCCATTATGGGTCAAAGATAAAAACATAATTGCCAACAAAGCCTGATTCAGATCCTCCACAGAAGGCCAAAACACAAAGATAAGGGCAATAAAAGCAGGCTCCAAGTCACTGCCATTATAACAATGTCTATTGTTTACAATTTGGACTACACTGTATTTCCTCTTGTACAATGTACATTTTCATTGCTTTTTTTTCCCCACTGGCACTAAAAAAGGAAACAGAACTCTTATCTTGGTGAAATGTGTGTGACTAGTCCTGGAACTTCTCTCTGTGTGCTTTAATCTCCTCACCTGCAGAAGGCACTGAGATACCACGTTCTCTGGGATTTCAGGAAATCTCTGTTTAAGGTCTTGGAGGATGTGGTAGTCCAGCTGCGGCCCTGCCTGTGCCATCCTAAACTCTCTGAGTCACTGCGCCCGCAGCCACCGTGGCAGTACCTGCTCTCCTCTCATCCCCTAGATGGACACACACACGCAACCATGCACATTAGTATTGATCAAGCATTCTCTCCCCAGGCCCATGCACATTTGTATTTTGTGTGGAAACAACATCATCACAGAGCACTGGCAGCAAGCAAGCGAGCAAGAAAGGGCCCTTTTGGCCTGGACGTGCCAATGCAGCATCACTGCAGCACCGTCGCAGTGTTCCATGTAGCAGATGGCGCACTGCAAGCAGGAGAGCTGGAAAAACACAGGCTCGGCACAAAAATGTAACCCTGCATGCAGCAGACAAACCTCTCAGAGAGACCTCTGTGTGTTTTTCTGTCATGTCTTCACACCCCGGGCAACGGAAACACACGCGAGACGTGAAAAGGTGCCTCAGATGCCGGTGTCACTTCAGTCAGTCGTCACTGGGAGCCGAGATTAAATTACAGCCTCTGTGCTGAATGCTGAGTGCACCTTCACCTGCCTGAGATCAGCTCCAGAGGGGTTAAAGAGCTGTCAGCCTGCTCTCCATATCAAACCCAGGACTCAGATAAACACCAGCAGCCAAAAAAAAAACCCAAATGGGCTGCAAAAACCTAGACAGAATTAAACGATGAACATTAAGTGAGAAAAACAGCCCGTCCGTTCCCTTTGACTCTTGTGTCTTTGAAGGCATCCCGTCAAACCACTACCAGCTCTCCTGATCCGATAAATAGCTAGAAAAGCTATTTTTGTCCCGAGAGAGATAAGAACACGCAATTTAAACGTGGGTTTAGAGTAACTGGAGAAACGGCCCTCGTTTAGATCAGATAGCGGCTCTCTATAAACATTATTTGGTGAAATGTGTCCCACATTTAGATTTTGACTGCACAATAAAGCAATTTAATCCAGCATTTATGCTTCCATTGATGCTTCTCGCCGTTTTAAAGCTATAAGACACACAAAGTGCAGAGGAGAGAACATTTCGTTGTGTTAGACACTTATCTATATAGTATAATCGACACTATTTATGAAAACTGAGATATTTAGTTTGTATTACCTAAAATATGTGTACTCCCCTTCTCTTTTTACTAAAAGTAGCCCCAGGTACTCTCTTTGATGGGGACAGGGGCATCACTTTGGAGTCCATTTTAGGGGGCAAAAACAAAAATACAACTCTATCATCTAACATCTAGCAAGTTTAATCTGTTATTTAGACCAACACTTGCACCTCCTGTGCGTGTGGACAAGCAGTTAAAAGGTATTTTGAAGAGAAAGTCAATAATAGCTCAGCAGGACAGATTAGCTTGAATGCTAGAGTGCTGTCAGTATGGCGTAGCTTGTTAGCCTTGTTAACGTTTTGTTTATCGGTGCTCAAAGCGTTTTCTTCACCTAGACAGCAGGTTTACACCGTGGCAACGAAACACACACTAACAGGAAAGGGCTGAGGCTATGTTTGTCAAAGACTAAAACACTTCACACCTAGCTACACCTAGCCACAGCCTTTGACAGACCTCAATAGCCTGTTAGCATTGTTGCTAGCCTGCTAGCCCTGTTTGTTTACAGACACACATCGCAATCCATGCTCCCGAGGGACTCTTACAAGACAGAGCTGTTTTCTTTTAAGACAGACGAGGGCTTTATCAACAAAAGACAAGACAGAGCAGGACTGGGGCTGTGTCTTTAGAAGACACTGCCTAAACACTTGTCTAACGTTACCCCTGACTATACTCCAAAAAAAAACAAACATTAGCCTTACGCTGTGCAGACATTTTAGCACTTCATGAACCCTTTTAGCTATTTATATGTATAGTGTGACATTAGTAGAAAAACACGATATTGCCACTGCAGAGTGAGAAGAACTCGTGCAAGTTTGCTTTAATCCCAAGTTTCTTGTGAAATATACAACTCAAATCAGCCCTCTTGGTGTGTCCATGGGGATATATCAATATATTTAAAAAATTAGAAGCAATGGTAAGTAGCTATGTGATGTGTGAGGATTAGACAGATGTAAACACTCTGATCCTTTATCAATCTGGTTGTTATGCCTCTCAATTTCAGATGCTTTGTTGATTTAGCCACCATTCGGTTTGAAGCAGACACAAATCTGAACCTGTGATGAGAGAAATGTTTGATCGTTTTTACAGACACAGCCAGTAAAAACGCCTCTCCCTTATTTCTAGAACCCGGACATCGAAGAAGAGACCACACTAATGCCACAAAGTGAAGTATATTTGGAAATATATGGAACAAAGGCCGCCTTTTCTGCAGAACAATATGACCAGAGTGTAAAATAAACGCAGCAGGATTTCGAAAGTGAGCTGTCAGGGCTGAGCAGAGCCTCAGTGAGAGAAACAGAAACACTGCAGTACCGTGAGCTGCTGCCTCGCTGCCATCAGAGGTCCCACTCAGGACTTAACTCGCAGTGTCGTTTTCGTGATCCACAAGATGATTTAAGTCCTTACAGAATTCAAAATCCTGCGCTTAGTCCAGTTCCAGTATCCTCCAGCTAGCCTGCTAGCTTGTCGTCCCGTCTTTTTCTTCTCAGCTTTGTTCCCCTCACACTCAGACAGTGTGTTTCTGCCATCTACTGGAGCGGGGACCCAACTCCCCCTCCTCTCCTTCCACCGCAGAATTTCAAGATCAACTTCACCTTATACACCAGAGGTACTGGTACAGACCTGTTTTTCAGAGGCTAGCCCCTTATTTAATGCTTCAGCATACCAAGACGTTCTGGTCAACGCCATGCTCCCAACTTTGTGGACACCGTTTGTAGAAGAACCTTTTCTATTTTAGTATGACTGTGCCCCAGTGCACAAAGCAAGCTCCATTAAGACACAGCTGGATGAGTTCAGTGTGGAAGAACTTGACTGGACCGCATAGAGTCCTGAGCTCAACCCCATCCAACACCTTGGGGATGAACCAGAGCGGAGATTGCGAGCCAGACCTTCTCATCCAACATCAGTGCCTGACTCCATAAATGCTCGACAGAACGAATGGTCACAAATTCCCACAGACACTCCAAAATCTTGTGGAAAACCTATTTATTTTTATATGCTATTTCCTCTTGTATATAGTTAATTCATGTTTTATTGAATAAAGTATTTTCATTGCACACCAAAGATAATGACTGCATAATAATGTTTAGAAATGTCTATGGCTCCCATACATACAAAGTGCTCAGTGGAGCTACACAGCCTCGGTGCAACATACAGCACCGTACACTGTGTTGTTGGTACAAGTGAGCAAGACTGGGGCTGTGTAGCTGCAGACTGGTCAGAGTGCCCATGCTGACCCCTGTCCACTGCAGAAAGTGACTACAGTACGAACAAACATCTTAACTAGCCCATCGAGCAATGGAAGAAGCTGGCCTGTTCTGATGATTGATGTTTTCTATTACATTATGCGGACAGCCGGGTGCATGAGCATCACTTACCTGGGAAGAGACGGCACCAGGATGCACGATGGGAGGAAGGCAGTCAAGAAGGCCCAGTGAAGGCAGGGTGATTTAGTGGTATGTGGATCATTTTCAATAGTAATTAATGCGTTAAAACATTTTTTTCTGCCAGTGTCATGATCAACTCAGTTTTGATAAAACAAACAAACGAGAAAATCCCCAGGGCTTTGTCGTCCTTATCAAGGGCTTGTATGGTTTATAGCAAGAAACGAACCTGAACAAGACAGTGTAGTAAATACACTATATTACGATACAATACAATACACAGCAATGCACAACTAGGCTACAAATCCAATAATAAAATACAGTACATCAAATTTGCAGGACAGAATTTTTTTTCTTCACAGCTCATCGGTGACTTGGCATGAACAGGTTCACTGACTGCTAAGGCAAAACTGAAGCTGGCTAAAAGTAAAGGAAGAATAGAAAACAAGGCACAGAAGAAATATTTGGAAAGAAAATGTCTTGCCTCACTGTTTGTGCCTTACATCCATTTTATTGAACTTCAATGACCTTCAAATTTTAAGCCAGAAATGTTGCTTACTTTTTACATAAAGTAATGTTGCTTACTTTTTCTCATACATTATGAACTCAGTGTAAATTTGCCTTATTTGACGCTTTGTTATAGAATATATTACTTAATAAATCATGTTTGCCCCTGTAGGCGACCATGTATTTCTCAGGATGTGCTCCTTTCTGTACTTGTCGTCTCGTGGACTTGTGAATCATCATCAGTCATGGCCCAAGTGCAGTTCCAATGTGAGTGTCCTAAATTTGTGGGTTTTTATTAAGTATGTTATTAGGAGGTGACTTGTGTGGACACTGGTAGTCAAGTTTCACCGAAAAATAATGACATTGGTGGCAGAGGAACAACCACTTAACTGAAAGACCCACTGTAATTGTTTCTTAAGGTTTTACTTTACTTGTTGTGCTCCTCATTCTGCAAACCACAGCGTCCCACAATTATTTACTGCCACTGGCTCTTTTATACACAAACATCATAACTGAATATTGTTCACACTGTCCTGATATTTGAGTGTTTCTTTAAACCGTAAGTCGCTTTGGATAAAAGCATCTGACGAAGTAATGTAATTTTAAAATAAATTTAATTCACATATATATATATATGTATATACAGTGGGGGAAATAATTATTTGATCCCCTGCTGAATTTGTAAGTTTGCTGACTTACAAAAAAAATGAACAGTCTC
>JBBIGA010000016.1:18864028-18887311 GCA_037576975.1 Alestes dentex | reverse complement strand
CAATATAGCGTTTTGCGCTGGCCCCTCCCCCAAAGACAACTGCGTTTAAGACTTCAGACAATGCGTGATCGAACCTGAAAATCGGGCCCTTTGTGTCTTTCCTCTTCCTTCTTTTTCAGTTGTTTTGACCCTTCTGAGAGCTGCTCAGACTCAAAAGGTCATAGGCCATAACATCCTCATTCAGTAAATAATCATCAGTCCACCTGTACTGAATGATCCCATAATTGCCTTTGTTCCTGCATGCCTACATTTCACAAACAATATCAATAAAACCTCCCTGAAATCACGAGGAAGAATCAGTGAGAGGAACGAGACTCAGAAGGTTAATCACACTAAGATCATGAGGGAGAATCACTGAGACAAATCAAGAAGGATACAGTGCCTTGAAAAAGTGTTCATACCTCTTGAGCTCATGTTACAAGCACAAACTGTATTTTATTGGGATTTTATGAGACAGACCAACACAAAATAGTGCATAGTTGTAAAGTGCAAGGAAAATGATACATGGTGTTCAAAATGTCTTACAAATAAAAATCCGAAAAGTGTGGCCTGCATTTGTTTTCAGCCCCCTTTACTCTGATACCCCTAAATAAAGTCCAGTGCCACCAATTGCCACAAGAAGTCACCTAATTAGTAAACAGAGTCCACCTTTGTGGAGTTTAATCTCAGTATAAATACAGATGCTCTGTGAAGGGCTCAGAGGTTTGTTAGAGAACATTAGTGAACAAACAGCATCATGAAGACTAAGGGACACACCAGACAGGTCAGGGATGAAGTTACTTTGTGTAGCTTTGCGTAGCTATGTGCTAATTTGTGTTGGTCTAAGCACATAGTATCCCAATTAAATACATTATGTTTGTGGTTGTAATGTGACAAAATGTGGAAAAGAGGTATGAATACTTTTTCAAGACACTGTACATAGTGCCATGAAAACATTACCAAACAACTGAGGACACACCAATGTGTCCCTGTGTTCATACATATACACACATACGTATATAGGTTATACATACACATATATTTGCATGCACATGCAGATAACTATACTTATATTTATATTTTTTTGTAAAGTGTCCCTTTTTTAACTTGTTTTGTTGTAAAGCTTTTAATTTATTGTTTTGCTGCTTTTACCTTTGTTCTCTCCACTTCCTTCCACAGCAATGCAAATGTCCCACTTGTGGGACTAATAAAGATTTATCTTATATGATCTGCTTACAAGGAAGATAAAACAGAAGAAAGATCTGGGAAATATACCAACAGCTGATGATGATACCAACAGCTGAAGTCTGATTGTGTGGTAGAGGATGACAACATATAGCGAGTGATGTGACTGTAGCCCATTCATTAAATTCTCTGAAGCGACACAGATTTTCTTCCTGTTTTGCCAGTTTCAGTGAGCTTACTCATCCCAGAGTGCTCCATTAAGACCTTAAAAACTAGCTCCAGCACTTTTACTGTGGGTCAGAGACACTTGTTCGCTGGGATTTCTACAAAGCAGCTTTGACTATGACAATGGCTGCTGTCAAAAAAGCTCAACACCAGTAAAACGGAATAACCCTTGTGAATGACAAGAGTGGGAGTGTTATGAGGTGCCGCCTGGAGGCTGCGATGGCAGCAGCTGTGTGTGTGTGTGGAAGTGTGTATGTGTGGAGCTGGACTTTTGCAGGCTAGCTGTCTCTGAAGCCCTGATCTCTGTCCACAGGTGGGAGGTTATTTCAAGCCGCCCTCTTGTTATACCCACTGCTCCGGCCTGCGCATTTCCCTTAGGTCTTAGGAATGAAAGAACTGAATCTGCCACACTGCCCCCTGAGAGGGAACACTCTAGAACTGGGCTGAAAAGAACAAGCTACAGGTTTCCTAAGAGTCCAGGTTGTTGTATTTTATGGGATAATGGACAGTATAGTCACTGTGACCGGTAACCTTAATTTACAAAGCAGAAATGATCTTACTGTAAAAGTAACAAAGGCAATATTTCAGAATAACGGTGATAACAGATTGTTGTCATCTGGATGCTTTCTTAAAAGAGATGAGTGCAATTATGTTTTCAGTTCAGAACTAAATGGAACTGCACCCAGTATTCTCCCTGGTCAGTGCTAGTGTGCAGTGTAGATGTTCATAGAAAAAGAGAGAGAGATACATGCTGGATTACTCCTCAGGTTACAGGCGCTCTCCGCAGGCCTTGTGGCAGTCTCCACATGGCTCTTAAAGACATCTGCCCTTGTACCCTGCTTTCATTAAGTACTGCCTTTTTATCAAGGACACACAACAACCAAGGGATTGCATACAAGCAGCTTAACCCCTTAAACTGTTGGCTTGTAACTCCGTCATTAACCTCAAGACTTATTATTCAGTAACTACCATTAATTATTCAGCTACTACTGAATTCAGTAACTGGCATAAATTATTTTGTATTATTTAAAAAAAAAAAAAAATTTGTATTTAGTATATACTACGAATTATTCACTAACTGCAGTTAATAATTCAATATCTGCTACGTATTATTCAGTTACTACTGTTAATTATCCACTACCCACTAGGTATTTACTATTTATTATACAGCATCTACTATGAATTATTCAGTTACCTTTGGTAAACATTCAATATCTACTACGTATTATTCAGTTACTACTGTTAATTATCCAAAATCCACTGATTCATTCAGTATCTATGCAAAATTATTCAGTGAATTGTTCAGTCATTACAGTGAATTATTCAGAATCTATTGAATCTACTTACTATAATGTGTTATTCAGTATCTACTGTGAAACTAGTATATATTGCATCACAGACCCTCAGGGATTTGATGTGTTATTGTTATTGACATCATTTAAAATTCGTCTAACGTTGATGAAGCATTAAGTAATGTCACATGAATAAAAAGTGTTAGGAGTGTCCGCTCATATATACTTCGCTGGTTGACGACGCCGCGGCATTTTTGCGGATGATCTCACTCAGCCATAGCTGTGTGCTGAGAGTCCATTCTGATGCGTCACTGGATCAGTGAGTCAGCAGCTGTGAAGGAAGCCATTACCCACAGCCTGAACTGGCAAATGGCCCTCAATCACGCAGCGCCTCCATCCAAAATGGTTCCCTACTCCTCATCCGGAGCACTGCAGTAGTCGTGCTAATGGGTTTGGGTCATGTTGGATTCAGTCATTACCCAGAGAGAAGGAAGTTACAGAGAGAATCAGAATCGATGGAGTCCAGTTGTATGAAGAAACTGTTCCAGTTAAATTGGTGCTTATGGGAAGAACGAAACAGAATACAAAAACTAAACAAACAATAAGTGAGCGTTTCTCCGTTAGTGTCGTTTGTGGAAACCAGGGTCATCAGGATCAGAGATCGAAGTTAGGCACTTGAGTACATCCTATCAGAGTAAAATGGGTGGGGCTTGTGCTATGGACACACTCATAGCTTAAAAAATTCAAAGAATAGACACTGAAAAAGTTAATATAGATCATATTTGAATATCATACATACACACATACACACACACACACACACACACACACACACACACACACACACACATATACACTACCAGTCAAAAGTTTGGACACACCTTCTCATTCAGTGTTTTTTCTTTGTTTTTATTATTTTCTACATTGTTGATTAATATTGAAAACAAACAAAATGATGAAAGAACACACTGAATTATGCAGTAAACAAAAAAAAGGGTTAAACAAACCAGAATATGTTTTGTAATAAGGTAGTGGTTTTTACTTGAGTGGTTTAGTGGTTCTTGCCATAATGTGGAGTAGAACCGTAGTGGAATAGGATTACAATTGTGTACCAACCCGACCATCACAACTGATGGTCCCAAACACATTAAGAAGGCAAGAAATTCCACTAATGAACTCTTGACGAAGAACACCTGTTAATTAAATACCATTCCAGGTCGATTCCTCATGAATCTGATTGAAAAAATGCGAAGAGTGTGGAAAGCTGTCTTCAGAGCAATAGGTGATGTATATATATATACTGCTCCCTATACGTCTCCTTTAGCTGCTGTAGACAGACGTTAAACAATGCTTTTATATCTGACACTATAATGGGGTGTGAATTCTGTTATGGTCGGCTGAGGTATTTGGGTTATCACCCGCTCTGTGTGTCAGCGGTGTGGTGCTCAGTACTGGCAGGAATAGCACCAGGAAGATAAGACCCTACAGCTCATACAAACACACTGTGTTTATGGAAATGTCCTGGCCAGGCTTAATGCCCAATAAATCCCCCAGTGCTTCTGCAGAACACTGTGATTACCAGAAGATTACATTTCTGACCTTGTATGTAGAAACATACAGTAGGGTCCTGTCTCTAAGACCAGTTTCTACTATTTAAGCGGAAATCATTTCAAACTGAGACAACTCAGTGTGATCTTTTTGAGGAATCGGCTTCCAAAGCTTGTATCAGCTGAGCATCATTGGGAACATGAAATGTATCCTGCTTCTAAAGACTCTCTGGACTGCTTTGGAGTAGGTGGAATAACACAGATTCTTCAGAAACTTGTAGAGATGATGGAATTCAAGCTGGGATTTCATCTTAGTAGGGACCTGTGACAGTTTACTGGGGACCGTTTACTGGGGATATTTGATCAAGATTGCAGTTAATTTCCATGAAGCTGATGAAATAACCATTCTTGGCAGTGGACTCAGGCTTTAGATCATACTAATTCCCCAACTGGTCTGTCATACGTATGAAATACATAATCACATAAAGGCTATTTGTGATTCAGTCACATCTCATATAATATTAAAAGGATATTTCTGATTCAACTACGTCCCATACGCTTTTGAAGTGTTTGTCTTGTTTGTAATCAGCGAGTACACTTTCCATTGGTGCTGTTATGCAGTGCTTCAGGACAGGCCCAGAGGAAACTGGCAGGATAAAAGGGGGCGCCATACGCGAGGCGCGACAGCTGCTGTCCGGAATCCAGTAACTGGCCACTACAGCAACACAGGACTTTTATAGAGAGTGCCGGTGGACACAGGAGCTCGTCCATTTGCCTTTCAGTTGTGGGACAGGGAGAGGAGTTTAACCACAGTGGCCTGGGAATCAGGACTGGGATCTCAGTGCTGACCCACAGACAGTGTGAAGCAGGTTCTTATGAGAGTCAGGAGGAGGAGGGACTGTTAAAGAGGTAGGAACTTTTTTTTTCAAATTATTCTTTATAAAGGTGTGAATATGATAAAGAGAATGTTATTTATTAAAACAATGGATGCGCAAGTTTGTTATTGGATGGTCATGTTGTATCTATTGTTTACTTTTCATTTGGATTAAAAGTTCAAAAATTAAAAGTTCAAAGAGGGGAATGCAAGACTGATCATGGCCTCTTACAATATGACCTCAGTCAGCACTTGTATGCATAACACTTAAACTCTCAGTAGATTATTGGTATTACTGGTTTCTTTGTTTCTTTGTTTCAATTGCTTTTTAGATTGTAATATTTAATCTGACATTACATCATTACATTCACAATTCCTTAAGATTCATCAGTTACCCGGGCCGAACATGAATGGTCGCGGGCAACAGACGGCATAATAAATTAGGTTTCGGAAGAGAATCAAAAAAGTCTGGCTTTGTTTGGCTAAAAGTCTCGACTGTGATGATAAATAATATTCACATAATGTCCATAAATAGGCAGCATGGCCTGTATGACCGGTCAAGCTGATCCCAGCCAAACATATTTTCCGAGGCTTATCGTATCAAACGTCTCCTTATATCACACTACAGCAATAAATAAATAAACAAACAAACAAATAAATAAATAAGCAAGCAAGCCTCTTACTTGTTTTGAAGTTTTAAAGTTCATTTTATTTTAAAAACGGCACTAACCAGCTGGTTCTTCAGATGGTCGTAATTTGTGGGTCTTTGTTTTGTGCAGCTGACGCAAATATGTTTTGTCATCAGTTCCAGTGTAATCCCCCCCATGCCACTAATGGTACATCAAATGGAATTCGTTTTCAGAGACTTGTCAATATGTTGCCGCATGAATGACCGTTCTAGTGGGCATTCAGCACCATTTTCATTAGGAGTAAACACAAATGCATGACATATTGGCTCTGCGTCATTTGTGGGCCTCAACCGATCACAGATGAAAGTGAAATGACAACGAAACATATCAAAATAGGACATTGCCAACACCCACTAAAACATATCGCGTCACTAAACTCTCAGTGAGAAGAATGACCTTAATAAACAAGAAGGTGAACCTAAACGCACTTATGTTCCACAAACACCCTTTTATAAGTGTGCTTGCATATCGGCAGTCTCTCTGATAATAGCGACTAATAGTTCTGATTCATTTGCTGTTATAATATACAGACAAAGCTGACTCTCTCACAGAAGGTCCTAGAATTCTCTTGTTCAGGGTTGTATGCCATGTGTGTGTGTGTTTGCTGACCCCCTCTCAGTCTCGCCGCATAGCTGTCCTCAAAAATAGCCAGGGTCACATGGCTCCACAGACAGGGGTTAAAATTAGGCCCTGCATATTGTACTGGGATCCATCTGGCCTGGGTTTGGGCCTCCCCCTGTACCCAACTGCACCTTCATTTAGATCATTGACTGAACAGGGATTGAGTGTATGTAAAATGTGCATACAACATCAATAGCATCACTGTTATTATTTAGTTGTGAAGACGGGCTTTTTTAGGTATGTCTCTCAGTAAGATCTGCCCAGGCTCTGAGTAACCCCAGAACACCTATTGGTTTTGCATTTCATCAGTTTTTAAAGTAACACTTTGGTGAAAAGTGAGATTTCAACAAATGACCCTAAACATAATCAATCAACCAAAACATTCTTTATTCAAACTTTAGTTTTTGATTGGAATTACATAGCTAATGAACTTTGCATGGTGCCTTAATCATTATGCCTCAAATCAACTTATTAAGTAATCTTAAATAGACTTGCTTCTGTCGTCTCACATATATCACACAGCTAAATCGTATAGTCTGGATTTTGTCTGTAGCTTTGTTCATTTTAGCTACACTTGTGTTGTTGTTGTGTCGTTTTGTTAAGAAATATGACCAATCATGTTGGACGTGTTTATGTTTTTAATGCTGTTTCTTTTAAAGTGTGACAAAACTGCAAATTCAACATTAGTGGACTGGCGTCTCAAAAGTAACACTGCGGAGGCTTTAATGTGATTGAATGCTACTGCTAACAGCGAACTCCCGCTCCTCCAACTTCAGGCTTATCTGATCCAGCAACAGGCCCCATCATTCCGTCAAAAAGACGACAAAATGACCGACGTGATGAGCATGCCAGGTGCAACCTCCCAAAACGAGACAGATAACATCAGTGATACGGAACTCACCGACACCACAGACCCTCACAACACAGAGGACATCAAAGATGAGGTAAACAACACAGCAGAGATGGACGACATGGGCTGTGAGACCCAGGAGGCAGAAATAAACGGTGTCGCGAATTTGCCTGAAGAGACCAAATCCACGGCGTCTAAAGGGCAGACAAAAACGACGGGTAAAGCACGAAAACGTGAAAGGCCCCAGAAGAGCACAGACGCCAGCATCACAGAAGTAGACAACATGAATGATGTGGGGAACGTGATGGATGATTCAGCAGAAAACGCGATGGCAAACCTGACAGATGTTGCGCTAAAACAAGAGGTACTGGCACCGTTAAGCTGTCGGGGCAAAACCAATCCAAAAATGTCCAAAAAAGTCACATTAAAGAATAAAAACATTCCATGTTATTAATGTAATTTTATGTATAGTCACTTGGCTCTATTTCTATTCGTCTGCTCAACGTGAAATTCTGAAATTCTTTCTCATATTATGCTGGCAGCAAAAAATGTTCTAAGACCATTATAAAAGTTGACATAGTAAAAATGACCCTGAATTTTATCGTCAGGTCAGGTGTAACATCCTTAAAGAGTCTTTGAAATCTTTTTAGAACACATTCAAACACAGCACATTCTTGACAGTCTCTTTTGTCTTCTATTTTGTTTTTTAAGAAACTTATGAAATCCCAGAGGCCAGTGCAGAGGACCTATGTTCCGAAGATGGGCAAAGGGGATGTTAAGAGCAAGTTTGAGGCCATGCAGAAGGTCAGAGAGGAGAGAAACCAGATGAGAAGCCAGGAAGAGCAGAAGAAACGCAAGGAACAGTTCATCAAAGAGAGAGAGAGGATCCGCAAAAAGCAAATAGTCAGTACTTATGTTCTTGTTGTCACATAGTAACACCCAACTTTATATTTGTTAAAAGACACAAAACAGAGATGAGGTCTACTTTTTGTTACTTGTAGGATTGTATCTTGTGAAACACATCCATGATGAGCAAGCAAACAAATGCTTAGGAATGGACTTATATACTTATATTTGCAGCACAACTAACAATAAGGGCAGCATTTAGGCTTCTTTTATATAGTGATAGAAAACATAGTGGCGCACAGAAAGTTCTGATTCCACATGCTGATCCATTTTACCATGGCCAACCTGGACTTCCATGTGCAACAGCTACACTGGGGGCAGATTTGAGTCAGTTAAAGAAGACAAAGCCAGCTCTCTGAATGGATCACCAGCGACACGTTGGGTACGACAGGGTTAAACAAGCAAAAATGCCCTACAGGCAAAGTGTCTTTTATGCCAGCTAGCCACGGCGCAGCCTACTGATCCCTGGCCATGTCACAGTGAGATGGTCCAATCAGTATCCCTGCTGTAGGTCATATGTGCCTGCTCTTATAGGGATTAAGAGCTGACAGGCTGGCTGGGCAGCAGCGTGGTTGCAGTGGTGGTGGCCGTGCAAAGCAGATGATCCCAGATAAAACCCTTCTAACCTCCCAACAACTTGGTGTCTGATCCTTTGCAGATAAAAGAACTCCTTGCCTCCAGCGATGAGGAGGACGTGAAGCCGGCCAAGCCTGAGAAATCGTATGTCCCTAAGATTACAGGTAGGTGTGAAAGAATTCAAGAGAGAGAGAGAGAGAGAGAGAGAGAGAGAGAGAGAGAGAGAGAGACGGGAGAGCCTTTGGCACTTTGGACGTGACCAGCCACAGCACCAAATCCAGAGCAGCACCATCACTGCCTCTTTAATCTTATTACTGGGGCCAACTGTCCTGTTTCTGTGGCGTCCGCAGGCAGCGTGAAGGGAAAGTTTGCTGAGATGGAGAAGCAGAGGCAGGAGGAGGAGAGGAAAAAAACGGAAGAGGAGAGAAAGAAGCGTATTGCCCAGGAGACCCTGGAGAAGGCCAAGATTCAGAAGGAACTGGCCAAGAAGGCCGAGGAGGTGAGCTGGTGTGGTGACCTGTGCTAATATATTCAGGATGAGCAGGAAGCGGCTTGGCTGTCAGCGTTCATCCGTCCATACCGAAGGAATCTGGATTAATGTATGTGCGATCATTTAGGTAATCCTCAGATACTACACAGAAAGAGGAGTTATTTAAAGTACCAATTCAAAGCTTCACCATGTGTGTAGGTTGAATCAAAAACCTGTAACGGAATGGAATGGCATTTTCAGTTAGCAGGGTCAGGGCCATTCCTGCCTGGACAGTTTCTTTGAGTTGCCCTACAGTAACACTTCACTGACGGTTGGTCAGGATTCCTCACAAGAATTAATCGCAGAGCATGTAAATAAAAAGTAGAGTACTCCACTGTGTGTTTAACACCCTGAAGATCTAGTGGCATCAATCCCTGCGTGCTATCCTGTTAATGGCTGATTCACCCCCTGCAGAGTAAAGAGGTTAACCCCTTCAGTACTGGCACGGCAGTGTTACGTAACGTTTGTTGGTTTCTATCCCGCAGTGTGATGACTGGGAATACTAGTATTGCACATTTGTAGACTCCTTGCCTACATAAGTAGTCAGCAATGGAACATCATGAAACATAATTATTGAGATTTTTAGTAAGAGTGATAATAGTTTGTTAATCGCGCCACCTGCGTGCATTCAGTGTTTACACACTTCAGCAGCCAACTTTGCCAAGTTTTTGTCATGAGTGCTGGTTCAGTCTCCAGCTAGCTAGCATGAATCTAATTCTAGATAATTATCATGCCTTGTACGTTTGAACTTTTGGAATAATGATTAGCTAATTAATAACATTTGATAACACAGCTGTAACCGTCCAATGGTAGATAGCTAAGCTAACATGTTGGGAAAAAAAAAACAGTTAAATGAACTAAAAATATATCAGTGTCTTTGCTCATGATAAGATAGTCTGGCAAATGTTGTAAATGTAAATGTAAATGTAAATATCAGTATTCTGTTTGCATCTAGAATCATATTCCTGTGCAGTGTTTGAAATAACTATGGTGCCACTTGTATGCCAGTTGTCCAGTGGTCCACAATAGGGATCCAGACTCACAGCATTGTTAGCCAAATCCACGCTTGGCTAAAAGCCAAGGTTAGCACATTAGTTTAGAATGTGGAAATGACTTTATGATAATGTAAGAATGAGCTGTGATAAATTAAAAGGGCAGACTTAATCCTTGAATCAAGCTTTATTTGCTTAAACAATGAGTGATTAAGTTGCGAGTAACGTAAGTTGGATGGACAGCATGGGGCCTGTCTGTCATTGAGTCCGTCAGAATGTGTTACATTAATGCATGTGATGCTGTGTTCTTCAGGTCTAATGGTGGGCTTGAGGAACATATACCCATTACTGGTCCTGTATTTTTCGGGCCCTCCTAAGAATGCAGGCTAATAGGTTTAATCTAGTACGTTTGAAGGAAAAATGATTATTTGTTAGACTATTCGTAAATGATTATCCTCCAAAACACCAGCTCCAGTTTAAAAACACCAGTTTAAAATGTGCCAGTGATTGATCAGTTGTCTGTATCTGCATTTTAACAGTGAGGCAGTGGCACATTGTGGGACCCTTGTAAAACCGACAAGTGCAAACAACATGTGACTGGCAACTGTTTCCCCTCACAGACTAAAATGGGCTGTGGCCCCTGAGCCACTTTTCCGATTGAATTAGTCGCTGCTATCTCAGACTACCCCAGTGTAAAATGAGGCAGCTGAGCCAACGGAATGAGCCTTTCCTGTCAGGCCTTATCTGTAGCCAGTCTGGGCCTGTCTTTGTGTATCTGAGAGAGAGGGTGTCAGAGTAATAACGGTAAATGAAAACAAGTATGTCATCATTGTCAGGCTCTCATTTTGCATTTTTTAAAAACATTGGAAAACAATGGCCGCCCTTTACATTGTGTTAAAAAGTCCAATAGAAATGGTCTCTTAGTACTATGTATTATATATTGTAATGGCGCTTTAATGGCATTTTACATGGGTGTGTAAAAGTGTATGGATTTGGGAGTTTCCTTTTTATCACTCACAGCCATCTGTGTTGTTTGCTCTGAAAAGTAATGATGTGAATGTAGTTTGGACATGAAATAATGTACATTACGCCAGTGGAGTTGTAGCTAAAATAAGCTAAATGGATAAAAACCCCTGTTGAATCAATTAAATTCAACACATTCGTTTTTTCCGAGTACTTTTGGGAAGAGTGTCTTCTAAAGAACATACATGTGGCCATTTGTTCTGTTCGACCTTTTAACCCCTTACAGCTGCAAAAGTCTATAAGTGGGTTGACACTCCAACTCATCACTCTCATAACTACAGAGCTTACACATTAGTTTCATATAAGATACAATGGGAAATAGTGCTTTATATTTACATGACTAAAGTAATAAAATGTTACATCAAGACAATTTGTTCACAATTCATAGCATGTTTTGAATATTACATATTGAATAATTCATAGTAGATAGTGAATGATTTGTAGTGAATATTGAATAACATATTATAGATAATGGATCATTAATAGTAATTTACTATTATTTACTTTATGTTAATAATCCCTAGTAACTGAATAATTCATGTTAGAAACTCAATAATTCACAGGAGGTACTGAATAATTTATAATAATTATTCATAGAAAATTCTGAATATTTTTTCTGAATAAAGTCTTAGGGTTAATACCCCTAAGAAAATAATATTGGGTCCACACTACTCTTTTTAGACAGTGTTCTCTGAGGACCCTTTCAGAACTGGGCCCTTGGAATAATCCTTAATCCCCCCTTATGGGGCTTTAAAAAAAAAAAAAAAAGAAATTACTGAATGGCAACCAGCATCATTATATTCATACAACAATGATTTGTAATTCAAACGAACTCAGGAAGGAGATGACAGCCTCCTGGTCCGAGTCGTGCCTGCCAAGGCCCAGAAGCAGCCCGGCAAGATCAGGATGAACTTTGAGGACATGGAGAAGAGTCGTGAGGAGGAGCTGAGAAAGAGGAGTGAGGAGGAGAAGAAGAAGAGATATGATGAAAACAGACTCTCGTTCCGAGAGGCCAAGCGCCGCTCCGTCACCGTGAGCCAGGTCAGCATGAAGCGTAAATAAGACTTCAGTAACGGCGGAAATACTGATTCATAAAGTGGCTGTTACTTCTTAGTGAAAATGTACATATTTTTAAAGAACATGATTCATTCTCATGAATAAAATATTTTAGATAAACACTGTTTTGAAACAAAATTATATTAAAATGTTCATCTAGTTGCTGTCAGATTGGGGGAAGTAGCAAAAAGCATGTGCAGGTTCAAATTATTACGCTCTTATTAGAATAACTCAGACAGGTTACATTGTGGTCCCCGTAGCTACTGAACAATAAGCCTTAGCTTGAAATAAGTCTGGGATCTGAAGGATTTAATTGGAGAAAAGGAGCATCTGCTACAAGCTGCATCCACACTAGTCTAGAACTTAAAAGCTAAGCCACAGAAAAATAGAAAATGACATAAAGATATACTATACCTATACTTTTAACTGTCCAAAATGATGTTGGTAAGTGTCCTGGGGGACGCCAGCTTCCTCACTCATACGCTGCGTTACTACATATTCTGCAGATTCTTCGCATGCTTTCGCCACATGCAACCAAAATAGTTCGCCCACTTAGTCCATAAGTACGACGCTAACAGCGTACGCTGAAACGCGGGCGTTGTAAACTTGAAACATTGTTTGTCTGGACTGTTGTAACCCGAGGACCCCCTGTAGTCAGAGGGAGCTTTTCCTATGTAATACACTGAACAAAATACCGCACTGCACTTATGGCATTCAAATATGTTGCCCATCAATAAAAGATAAAAGATTGTAAAAGATTGTTCTTGCCAGTTATTGCCAAAAGTAGCAGATACAGGTAGCAATTATGTTGGATGTATTTTAATCGTGAATCATCTTTATGCAAAAGGCTACTTGTGTTCCAGTGTCAAGGTATAGAATGGAAAAATAAATGGATCTGAAAATTAGCGAAAAATCAGAGAAGTCATGTAAAACATGCAGAAGTCACAGCATGAGAATCAACTACACTCTAACTTTACTACATAAAAGACCAACATGAATGTGAGTAAAAGTGCTACACTATTGGTATGCTTTTTGGTTGACTTTTTGATTTAGTTTTTGTTATTTCAGAGTAATTAATAAGCCTAAATAAATATGTTTGAGTGAGGTCTAATTACTTACTTAATTATTTATTTTTTGGTTGGGCAGGATGAGGACAGCCCACGGAAACAGAGGGAGCAGGTGACCCCAGGGAAGCTGCGTCTGACGTTCGAGGAGCAGGAGAAGGACAGACAGGAGCAGCAGAGGAAGCAGGCTGAGGAGGAGGCCAAGAGGAGGCTCCAAGAGGAGAAGAAAGCTTTCGAGGAGGCCAAGCTGGGAATGGTACAGGCACTTCCTTTTTTTGGAAATGAAGCACTGGAGTACATAACGAATGTTTAGTTGCAAAAAAAGGTTTTGGCTTAAAAACGTAAATAACTTGCCTTAAATATTAGTCAATGAAGCTCTAACAGGAGGTTCACAGGCTGATATGTCTTTGACTCTCTCCTCTTATTATTTGAAATCCAAGAAAATTTGAATGTTAAAATAGCCAGGTTACTTACCATTTTGAGTTAAAAGGCCAGTGTAACAGTTTAATTCTTTCAGACTTCAGTTTCAGTTTAGCTGCTTTGTATTATGTCTCATATAAAAAGTACATGGATGAAAAAACACTCAGTGTGAGTGGAAGGCACTAAACATTTATGGCAAAATAGGGTTTTTTTTAATGCCATTATAGGAACAGTGAATTCAACATGGGCTGTAAATGGACTGTATGGACTACAAAGTGCGTGGCATGTTTTGAAACCTTAACAGTGTTTACATGCCACATCAGCAAAAACGAGGACAATTTGTTTTTTCATTATATGGAGCCTTTAAAACATCAGCTAATTTTGATCTATATTTTAAACACATCTCCCACTTAAAACTTTAACATTTTAAAAGTAATCAAGTTATGTATAATCAGAAGTAACTGGGCTAACTCACATTCTCCAAAGCACAAAGCAGAAAAGAGATCTGTGGTGTGTTGCAGTGGCTGTCTGTGGTGTTTGCTTGAACATGGGGCTGTTGGGGTTGTTTCTGCAGGCTGAGGATGATGAAGGCGTGGATGACGAGGAGGGCGGAAAAGAGGAGTTCCGGCCTGGCAAACTGAAACTCAGCTTTGAGGAACTTGAGCGACAGAGACTGGAGGAGGAACACAAAAGGGTGGAAGAAGAGAGAAAGAGACGCATCCTGGAGGAGAAAAAGGCCTTTGCAGAGGCTAGAAAGAGCATGGTCAGTTTTTTATAATAAGAAAACAATAGCCCAAATCACAGTAGGATTATTCATAGGATTTTCCGCCCATGGTGCATATTGTAGCATAATAGTTCCTTCCTCTCAACCACTATTAGCATTCTTGATCAACCATTCTTGATGGTCAGAGATTCACAATCCTATCCAGAACATACCAGTATGGGCCGCCAGTGTTGTCCTTAAGAAAGAACAGGACAGGTCACTGCTTGGTAGTTTGAAAATGAATTCTCGAATTCAATGTTGCTCATGGATTCTTTATGGATTATTTTCTAGTGACTGGAGTAAAAAAGCAGTTGCTATAGCGTTGTGGATAACACCATTGTGCATGAGTTTGTTTCAAGAACATCACAACGTAACCTCCGCTAAAAAATTTAGTGGGCGGAGAGGGCTGGGACTAGCTTATAAATTCTATATAAATATTATGTACAATTTATAATACTAATTATATATATAATAGTACACATAATATATACGGATATTATTGGAAATCACATGAAATCTTAAACTCGTAATTAAAACTTGCATTAAATAGAAAAGTGTATGGATCATAACAAGTCTATGAAAGTAAGACACCCAGGATAAGATCATCTGCCAAATGCAAAACTGTCATCTGCCCTACACTGAAAATGTGTTAATTACTCTAATATAGACCATAACTAAACATGTCTGCTCTTAGAGCCAAGTTCAAAAAGCCTTACATGCACTAATATACAAACTTGACATACATACTTTTGTTCTCTGTCATCCTTTTTGTCATAGATAGTATCTGTATTGGTTAATGATTGTCATGTAGCATTAATTTCAGCTATGGCTGCATGCAAATTACCAAATATATAGAACATGCACAGAACTTTCGATGAATTCATTGTTGCGCCACAATTCACGTTTTAAAACTGATTGTAATGGAAGTTCACCTCTGACCCATATAATCTTTTGGTTGCTCTTTTAGATTTTAGATGATGATGATGAAGTTCTGCTGGCTATGATGAGCGCAGAAGCCGGTGCTCAACCAGGGAAGCTGGCCATCAGTTTTGAGGAGCTGGAGAAGCAGAGGCGTGAGGAAGAATATAAGAGGAAAGACGAGGAGGCTAAGCGTCGTCTGGAGGAGGAGAAGAGGCTGTTCGCAGAGGCTCGTAAGAACATGGTAAAACAAGATGGAGGATGTGGACCTTTCATTCTGTGTCTGCATGCATGAGGCTGCCCAGTGCTGTTCTAAATCGGTCTATATTAGCTGGGAGAGCTAACACACACAAAGGGCCCTACAATGCATTACACATAGCTTGAAATAATTATTTTATATGTTTTAACAGTGTATTGCATTATGTATTGAGATGCCAGTTTATTAGGTAATACAACCATATAGGTGCACTTTTTAGATTTACAGTTATCGCCAACTGCTGAATTACTATAGGCCAGCCTGTTTGCCACCATGGGTGAAATTATACACTATATGGACAAAAGTATTGGGATATCTGACCATTGCACCGACTGGGACTTAATAGACTTAATAATATGGAGTTATTCACTCTTTGCATCTATAACAGCTTCCAGTCTTCTTGGAAGGGTTTCCACAAGATTTTGGAGTGTTTCTGTGGAAATGTGTGCCCATTCATTCTGTAGAGCATTTATGATGGGTTGAGGTCAGGGCTCTGTGCGGGCCAGTCAAGTTCTTTTACACAAGGAGCACAGTCATGCTGGAATAGAAAATGTTCTTTCCCAAATTGTAAAGTTGGAAGCATGACATTGTCCAAAATGTCTTGGAATGCTGAAGTATTAAGATTGTCCTTCACTGGAAGTAAGGGGCCTAGTCCCAATACTTTTAGTGTATTTCCATTTAGTATACTTTTGCTTAGTTGGAAAATATTATCTCCCAAGTTGCTTTTATGTACAGTACGTCACTCAAAGGGAGGAAATTGGCAATCAGAATTTTCAAAATATACAGACTTCGTAACAAGAAAAAAAAAATAAAATATATATATATATATATATATATAGATACTATTATATGTTATTATATGCCTGGCAAGTTTCAAATGTTCTCTTTGATGAGAGGAAGGAGGGATGACATTCCTTTGCCTGTAGACAAGCAGCAGCTAAAGGATTTCAGGAGAGCTGGCAACACCCCTGGCAATTTGCCACCTTAGGCAACTGCCTGAGTTTCCTATCCGAGGAAATATTACAGCCCATCTGTTGCTATGCCCAGTTTCTGAGCCACCCTGTGTAACTGGCCAGCTGTGGTCCTGTGGTGGCCCCTTTCTGGTGATGAATGAGAGAGAGAGAGAGAGAGAGAGAGAGAGAGAGAGAGAGAGAGAGAGAGAGAGAGAGAGAAAGAAATAGAGATCGACAATCCCCCTCTATGAACTAATGTCAATAACTGTATTCCTACAATGTGCACCTATGTTGTGGGCGTTTCTGATAAAATTGTCAATGGGTATAGACCACTGTACTGATATACTGGGTACTCAGTGAATACTTGTCTACATGTAAACAGTGAGCTCTTTGTGAATAACCAGCAGTTTTAGGATCCCTGACATTGTTGTAAGAGTGTTGTTGCATGGTGAATGCATGCTCTGCTTTATAACTTGCATCATCTGAGCACACATAAGACATTATCCCGCTCCCACTATATTACCTGTTTACCTCCTTTAGCCAGAGATTCCTATTTCAACAGGTCACTATTAAATATCATGTGATTATGAAAGTGTGCTCAAATGGCATTCCTGCAATGCTTTTCTGTTCTGCTTTTTTGAATTGTCTTCAAAGAGCCCATCCCAGGATCGCGAAAATATGACCACGTATGGAGAAGGAGAAGTAAGGCACTTTTTCAAATGAACACTGTTACACTGTAAAATTCAGATATAACCATCCAGTCAAGAAACTCTAAAAAAGACTGCACAACAAAGTGCTAAGGATTCTTGCGATATGGCACAAGCAACTTTATGTGATTCTGAATATTATTATTTTTTTCTTACCAATATAGTCCAATTTATTATGCATTTGTACTTTTCTGAATATTTAGAATGATCATTCATTTCTGCTCTGTTATGTTAGTGTTATGGTTCCACTTGTTACTCAGTTACATTAAGTAATTTTGAGTGTTTTTAATGTTAGTAAATGAACATTTAATTCCTTTTGGGGGTCTTTTTTTCATTCTGTCATGTTGGTTCAGCATCTATACTGCTGTCACTGTTGCTCACACCTCACTTTGGAGATTAAGACTTTTTATTTTTGACCAGAAAAAGAGGACTAGAGTCTAGCAATACACTTTAAATCATGTTTGAAAAAGAGATATATGAGCATAAAGAATTTTTTAAAGTATAAAGAACTTGCAAACAATTAATATTGTATAACAATTTAAAGGTTCTTCCTAGAACCTTTAGATCATGTGGAGCTTCTTCACACTTGAATTTCTCATTGACAAAATGGTTCTCTGAAGAATTATCCATAGAAAGATTCTCTGAAGAACACTATACTATACTATTCTATCATTAAGTCACACCATACTTAAATAGCTTTTTTTCCCTTGATACTTTTGTACTTCTCCCCAAGTTGTTTTCTGGTTAGGTGCTTTTACTTCTGTCTCAGGCATTATTTCATTAAAGTAACTGTACTTTCACTGGAGTATGGGCTCAGGCTACACACCTCTGCATCTCAGTGGCTGCTACAAGTGTTTGAGAGTTCTGATGTTATTGGGCCTTATTTCTTTAAAGGAGTTTTATGTGTACAACATATTACTTCTACATGAGTTAAATTCGGCACCTAATTTTAAAAGCATGATGTGGCAGTTGTCCCAAGCTTCTGAATGTGATATCAAATACAAGCAAAGGACAAAAGTAGCAGTGAATATCTTGAGTGAACTGAGATTAAATAAAAAGTAAAGTGCTTGCGTGGACTGTTGTGCCCACAGGCACTGGAAGATGACGAAGAAGGCCTGGTGAGGACTGAGTCACAGGAAGCGATGCATCCCGGGAAACTAGAGATCAACTTTGAGGAGATGATGAAAATGAAAGAGGAGGAGGAGAGGAAGAGGAAGCAGGAGGCACGGCGTAAAAAAATGGAGATGGAGAAGCAGCAGTTTGAGCAGCTGCGGCAGGAGATGGGAGAGGTGGGCACAATCAAACTCCTTATAAGACAGTCAGTCCACCCTCGGGCCTACTTGGCAACAGTTAGTTCCAGTCATACAGTCTCAGACTTTCTCAGACTAAAAAAAAAAAGACAACAATTTTCACTTGTTCTGGCTCCTACACATGCACATATCTCCACAACGAGGCAGGGCTTTCCCTGCTTGTGGCTTCAGCAGCCAGTCAATTGTCTGTACAGTCGACCCCCGAAATTTGTGAGGGTTACGTTCCAGGAGCACCTGCAAATTGTGAAAAACCGTGAATTTGTGATGTAGTTAAAAAAATGCCTATAAATGCCTATTTTTATAGTCTAAACCCTAAATATGCCCACAAATATGCTCCGAAAACACTTAAACTCACCTCAATACATTACCCTTAAAAAATGTAAAGGTACATTTTCCTGCTACTTGTGGGAAATGATGGGGGAATGCTGGACTGCAGCTGCCAGAGATGCGTCACTGGGCAGCAGCCAGTCAGCAGCAAGGAGAAATGAATAACGCTCTCGGATTGACTAGTTTAAAACCTCCCATCTCTGAGTACAGCAGTACTTCACCATCCCAAGACGCACTTTCTTTGTGTTCTCTAGACAGTACCAAAAAATGTATACAGTTATATTTTATATGGAAATTTACTGTAATGTTTGCATTACAAAATAGTTTTCTTAATAATTTAGCACTAAAATGCATGAAAAATTATATATTGCCATGAAAAAAGCAAAAAAAAAAATGCGGAGGACATCTGCGGTTTCCGTGAATGTGCGGGGGTTTCCACGAACTATTATTAGTTAGGTTCTGAGAAAAAATCCACAAACACCTGGCGTTCGACTGTATTTATTGAGGTGCAGGGCTAGCCACCATTTTTTGAAGCGTTTCTATTTTTTTTAATTCTACTCTATAATAATGGTTATGGGACTGGTTAAGTCTGCTTAGGTCTGCAAAGGTATAAATACCTTGTAGGTCCTACATCCTTCGGCTGTATCCTGAAACACATTAAGTGAACTGACTATATGTCCAATGTTTCTTTTGAAAGGGGGGATTTTGCTCCCCCCCCAATGCTGCAGTAACAGCCACTACTCTTCTGAGAAGGCTTTACACAAAATATTGGAATATTGATGTGAGGATTTGATTCCTTTCAGCCACAAGATCATTAGTGAAGTCAGGTATTGACACCGGATGCTTAATTCTGGATCACAAAGCCGCAACTTTGGATTAAACACCAGAGGAGTTGAACAGGACCTTCTTTGAGGGCCCAGTATATTATAATGTGTCAGAATCTGTGCTTAACGTGCACTACATGAATGGAGAACATCAGTGTGAGGTCTAGAGAAGGTCTATCACTCCAGAGAACTAAGGTCCACAAAATGATGGGTAGGGTTTGGACCCCTCTACCTGACACCCTGCACTGGGGATGGTGAACTCTGGCTCATGTACAGCTGCTCTAGAGCATCCTGTTCTTTACTAGGAAGATTATACGAGCTGAGTGGGTCACTGAATGCTGGTGTCAGTAATGGTTGCATCTTGAAGTTGCATGAATTCCTGCTCCAGTAGCTAGGAAAAGGGTGACCATACGTATCCAAAATGATAATCATTTGATTAAAAAATCATTTGATAAATAAAATGACTAATAAAATGCACTCTTTTGGTCAGTTGTCCAGAACTTTCCACCGACTTGTCCTCTCGCAGTGTGTGTGTGTGTGTGTGCAGTGCTTCAGAACATGAGTGACCTGATTATTTTTTTGCACTTTGTGTTTAAGGAGGAGATCAATGAGAGCACAGAGGTGGTGAGTTCAGAGTACGAGGAGCTGACCAAACTGAAGAGAACTGGCTCCATTCAGGCCAAGAGCCTGAAGGTCAAGTTTGAGAAGATCAAGCAGCTAACTGAAGAGGAGATCCAGAAGAAGATAGAGGAGGAGCGAGCACGGAGAAAAGCAATAGATGAGGAGATCAAAGAAAGAGAAGCCGAGCGCTGTGTGGAGGTAGGAGCCTGCAGGAATTCTCGCTTAACGCTGCAATAAGCGCTGAAGCTTCGCGTCTAAGACAAACATAACAAAATAGGTCGTCTCATGTTAGCTGTTTTGTGGATTGCCGCACGAAAGACAGGATATGGTTTTATGCCCCACAGGACGAGGACGAGGACAAAAAGAGTCCTGTTAAAGTGGAGGATGCGCCCTTTAAGCAGAAAGTGGACATGCGCGCGCGGTTCGAACAGATGGCCAAAGCTCGGCAGGAAGAAGAGAGGAGGAGGATCGAGGAACAGAAGCTGCAGAGGATGCAGTTTGAGCAGCAGGAGATTGACGCCGCTCTCCAAAAAGTAAACCTTTCGTGGGCTGCTTTGTTTAAGAGCTAATCGGTGGACTTCTCTGGACACTGCTGTTAACGCATGACGCGGTTAATGCATGACCGAGCTGCATGGGGTGTGCCACTTTTTGCTTTGCCCTTTTATTGTTCCTGAGTCGATCGAATCGTGAAAACGCTTTGTCGTGTGTCTTGTCAGAAAAGGGATGACGAAGAAGAGGAAGAGGGAAGCATCATCAACGGCTCCACGGCCTACGAGGATGAGGAAGACCATGGCAGGTCGGGCGCACCATGGTTTAAGAAGCCTCTGAAGAACCAGTCTGTGGTGGACTCAGAGCCTGTCCGGTTCACGGTTAAGATCACAGGCGAACCCAAGCCAGAGGTCACCTGGTGGTTCGAGGGTGAGATGCTGCAGGATTGTGAGGACTATCAGTACATAGAACGAGGCGAGACGTACTGCCTCTACTTGCCCGAGACCTTCCCTGAGGACGAGGGAGAGTACATGTGCAAGGCCGTGAACAGCCGGGGAACGGCCGCCAGCACCTGCATCCTCACCATCGAAAGTAAGCTGCCGCAGCGCCCCACTAACCCAACGCATGCCGGGCCCCGTGCCAGGGGGTCATTCGGTGGGGAAATGCCCCACCAGCTCCATCTTCATGCCCCACTAACACTAAACCCTGCTGGTTTACAGGGGAATTTCACAGATGTTTCCCAATTTCTATTGAAACAAGTCATTCAGAGTGTTTGTGAAATGTGCCATTTGACAAATACGTGTAGTGTTAAAGTTCTTACAATGGTGGTCATAGGAACCAGACATGTGCAGCATTTAATGCCCCTAAAAGCTACTTCACAGAAAGCAATTTTAAAATAGGGTTAGATTTACATCGCCTAAAACCTAAACGATTGTGTTCTTCTAGTTTTGCAACAAATATATTCAAAAATGTTCAAAAATACAATGGTGCTTTGTTACGAAAAAATACTCAAATAAATCTTTAGATTTACCACCATTTTACCATTTATTATCAGCATTACATATAGTCAGGTGTAGGTTCACTGGCTGATTTGAATAGTAAATAAAATCCCTTTATTTGTAGACTTCGTGATCCCTGGTCCCCCCTGGTTCTCTGAGTTTTCCCTGGTCTTCTGTGAACCATTTCACTTTCACTGTGAATGACTTATCTTAATGACTGAATAATATAGAAATGTGAAAAAAATGCGAGATATTCCCCTTAATCCACTTATGCTCTTCTTCGGATGCCTGCTCTCATTTATTCAGGTTCTCGTCATTAGAGTTTCTCAAATCAATTTCCACTTCCCTTCATGGCTATGGCAGATGCAGTTATCCACAACTACTTACAGTCAAATTATATCACAGATGTAGGTGACGGTAGCGTTAGCAGTCTTGCCCAAGGGATGTGGGATTCTGTTCTGGGAACCCACCTCTACCTAAACTCAACAGCTAATTATTAAGCACTTAATCAGTAAAATCAAGGTGATGGAATAGTAGAAACTTTACAGGACAGCGGGTGCCCAGCAATAAATTTGAGAGAACCTGTTCTGGGTGGCCTTACTTCTGATAGCAAACATAGTAAAGTAGCTGCTGACATTCTCAAAATCTGATAACATTACTATCATGTGTATCATACTACTTCAAGTTTCAGCGACCAAACTAGAGCAGTTTAAATACTGAACACACCAGCAGCAACACAGACAGCCTTTATCCATTTCTGTTTGTTAGCATAACTTTGCACGGCTACCTTACAGATATCTACCATATGACCAAAAGTATCCAAACCCTCTAATTAGTGAATTCAGCTACTTTAAGGTGCACCCATTGCTAACATGTTTAGCTGCACACACACAGCTTGTATAATCTCCATAGAAAATCACTGCTAACAGTGTAGGGCTGTGGATTAATGGAACTGTGTTCTCTGGAGCGATGGAGCTCCATTCAGTACCTTTGGGTTGAGCTAGAGGGGTGTTTGTGATCCAGAGCTAATCATCCCACATCAGTACCTGATCTCACTAATGCTCCAGTGGCTGAATTTAATCAAATCTTTATGGCAACATTCCAACCTCTAGTGTAAAGCCTTCCCAGAAGAGGCTGTTACTGCAGCAAAAGGATTACAAACTCCCATTTAGGACCAAGAAGAAATGCCGAATGAGCAGGTGTCTACAAACTTTTGGACATATAGCATAGATTCCTTTGCTTTTTTCAAAAAAAAGTAAATAAACAAAAAAACCCATACATAAATATAT
>JBBIGA010000016.1:18840858-18857331 GCA_037576975.1 Alestes dentex | reverse complement strand
TCACTCTTATCCCCCTCTCCTTTTCTCTCTTTCTCTCTCTCTCTCCCTCTCTTTCTCCCCCTCCCGCTCTCCTTCCATTTCTCTTTCTCTCTCTCTGGATGATCTTGATTGATTAAACCCATGTCCTTTGGTTTTATTTTAATTAAACAATGTATTAGAGAGAAGACATTCATTCTGCAATTTAGCAGTAGTGGAATCAACATAAAGTTAACATATAGGTGAATGTCTAGCTCAGATAGTTAAATAAGTTGATGATTCATCTGACTGATGAAATGAAATCATGTTTTTCCATGAAAATACAGTGCTGTTAGCGATCCTGCTTACTGTGTACGCATGTACACGACAGCTTTTCCCTTATTAAGATTGTAAGATTAATTGATCTATTAACTGTTTATTAATATGTGTAATCTAAGCAAATGTTGACATCGGTTGTGCATGCTGATTAAAAATACAACCTAAATTTTGTAGGGTCTGAAGAAAACAATAGCTTGCATGGATGAAGAGCTTCCACGAACCAATTCCAGCATTAACAGCCGGTCCGATTTGCGCAGAGTCCTTCACTTAGAGAGCCTTTATAAAAAGAATAAGGTAAGAAATGATTCGTAGTGATGAAGTCGGGAATATAGAAAATAACAAAGAATTGATAGAGAGTCTTGTCTTTGTTTTGCTTAGTCCGAAGAACACCCGCTGAAATCGATGCTGGAGATAATGGTAAACGAGCGGATGAAAAAGACTGAAGATGCAAAGAGATGCCATCTTATGGACAGTTTACCAAAACCTAGTTCAACCTCCACTATGAATGATTCCCTATACGTGTTGAGAAACAAGGATTTAAGGAATCAGCAAGGGAAGATCTGGTAGGTATCTGCACTGTTTTAAAATTTAAACAGAAACCATTGCACCAGTACCAAAAAAAAACATGAACAATAGCATACATTAGGACCAGCGTGCCAGAATGTGTTGACAATATCGAAATTGAAAGTGTGGTCAGAGACATCAGAGTTCTTGCATTCACACACTTTTCCCTCTATCCCAAATGTAACTGGTCAGCCAATACATATTTGGTGTAAAATTCAAATACTAGAATTCAGTGGTAACCCAGATTGTTTATGTAAATGCATCCTCATTTCTCAAACTGCATCCAGCTCTTCATTAAGGTGGTGCAGACTCATATATGTTGATTAGAAGTTAGTATGACTTGCTTTGCCCTATAAAAATTAACATAGTGTCAATGAGCAACAGAACCCTACATCCAAACATAGCTTGGCTGACTGATTACATCTGAGGTAATTAGAGGTATATTAGCAGGGATTGACACAAGTGGTACGCAAATAAGAATTGGCGTATGTGGTACGCAAATGCGTGGCAGTTTTCAGTATTCATAGTGCAAATGCGTACCTAATTTGAGTAACTTCATACTGGATCTCTAAGTACCACCACTCAAGAAAGGAAAACCTTAAAAAGAAAAATAATAATGACGTTTTAAAATATCGTTCCTGCCGGTCCGTGAACCCTCGCTTCTGCACCAAACAAAATGCAGTCAGATCAGGCCTGATCTCAGCGCTTCTGTCACAGCGTGCCCCGCCTCGCCCCCTCGTCTTCACGGCCTGCTCGCCAGTCCAGAGAGGAGTGATCTGCCCCTGTGGTCCAGGATAAACTTTTGGAGATCCCGTGCGATGCTGGGTTACAGTTGAGATTCAAGTTCTGGCTGTCATGCTGTGAGAAAAATTCCCAGCTGAGTGAGATGCAGTTAAAACGATCGCGCCTTTCCATTCCACGTATCTGAGCGAGACCGCTTTTTCTCACTTGACAGCCACGAAAACGAGTACAGAAACAGGCTGAACTCGAGTGGCTCTGTCAGCGTGCCTTCCTCATTTCGACCAGTTAGTGGCGAGAAAGCAGACACACCCATCATATTAGAATGTTGGGTGTGTACCAGTTCATTAAAGTGGGTACTCATTAGGGTACTAGAGCAAAACAATTATGTCAACCCCTGCATATTAGGTATATTAATATCTCACTCTTGCTTAACACAGTGGTTAACGATAGAACAAGTTCTACAGACATGTAACCAGGAGGTCCCTGATTTTATAGTACAACATGACATAGTTATGGACTGTTTATACAGAAATAAATATTTGTTTTTTGAGCTAATAGCTTACAAAGATTGACTGTGCTCATGCGGGAAGAGTCTCCACCTTTTATAGTACAACATGACATAGTTATGGACTGTTTATACAGAAATAAAGATTTGTTTTTTTGAGCTAATAGCTTACAAAGATTGACTGTGCTCATGCTGGAAGAGTCTCCACCTGAAAAAATATTTAAGAACCTCTGTTTCAAATAAGCTTTTAGATAAATGGTATCTGGGTATACTATTGTTACCAGCCTTTTTTACTACTACATATAACCCTTTTTGCTAACGCTGTCCTGAACTCTGTTCTGAATGTTTCTGTAATTTTTTTGCAGTTTGTCTGAGAGCAGCAGTGCTGTGTCCCACCCTACAGCACCATCTGCAGCAGAGAATCCTTCACCAGAGAGTGAGAGAAAAAGATTGCTGACATCCTCCAGCCTGGATGTTCTTTTTACGCCAACTAAAGTAGGATTAGGTTCTGATAAGAAAAACAATGATGTGGATGGCCAGGGGAGCAGAAGCAGCAGAATGAGGAAAGGCATTATGGCTGGCCCCATTACTACCTCCTCCCAGGTACCTTTTTATGTATGCGTATGTTAGACCAGCAGTAAAATATTAATTGTTTATTTCATAATCGCTTATCCATATTTGTAACATAATGCTATGGAAATTAGTATTCAGTGTACAGTAATTATTGTAGTTTCTAGTGTGCCTTTTTGCAAAAAAATGAGCCTATGAAGTTATAAGCCACAATTCAAGGCAGTGTCATATTTGTGAGTTCATTTTTAACTTGGCCCTGTTGTTGTTTCCAAACTTCCACTGCACTTTTCTACACTTCTAAAAATGAGTTCTTTATTAAATGTCATTTGAATGCATAAATAATTATTGGCTTGGTTAAATGGTTCTTTTCTGTGATGGAATATCTGTTGTACACTATATGACCAAAAGTCTGTGGACACCTTTCCTAATTATTGAGTTCAGGAGTTTCAGCGACACCAGTTGCTAACAGGAGTATAAAATCAAGCCATGCAATCGTCATAGAGATACACTGGCACTAGAATGGGTCACAATGAAAAGCAAAATACCACCTTTCCCACAGTTCAGTTTTTGAAATTTCTGACCTGCTAGATCTGTCCCAGACAACTGTAAGTTCTGCTATGGTGAAATGGAAGCATCTAAGAGCAAAAACAGTTTGGCCACAGCACGGCATAATAAACTCACAAAGCAGGGCTGCTGATTGTTAAAATGTGTAGTGCATAAAGTTGTCCTCTCCCGCATTACTCCCTAAAGTATTCCAAACTGCCTCTGGAAGCAATGTTGGATCGTAAGATTTCTATGTGCGATGGCAAGCAGTTGTTGTGGAGGAGCTCCAGTGGCCTGCACAGAGTCCTGACATCAATCCAAGTAAACATCATTGAGATGAATCATTGGGAACATCAACTGCAAGCCCGGGTTTCTAATCTAACATCTGTGCCTGACCTCACAAATGCTCTTTTCATTGAAAATGCTCAAATTCTCACAGCCCTACTCCAAATCCCATTGGAAAGAATTAGCAGGACAGCAGAGTTTGTAGCAGCCACTAATGGGGCCAGGGGGGTTACTCTGGATTAAAGTGCTGGTTTTGGAAGAGGCATCCAAAAACTTTATATAGGTGTGATCCTTGGATATCCTTTCTGCAAGTATCTTTTTTGAAGAGGGTTCTATGTGCCACAAAAGGATTTTGTTTTAATTACAATCAAAGAACCTTTTTTGGTTCTATAAAAGAGCAATTTTTCTCTAAGCATATAACCTAAGGCAATTTGCATTGTTGTCCTTGTAGTTATTAAATTATAAGCCTTAGGATGTAATAAGCCTGAGAATTTAAAGGGAGTAACCTAACAGTATATGTTTTGTCTGTTTTTATGGTTCACTTGGTTTTGTTGACTATGATGACTTTTTGTAGGATTACAGTAGGAGACGTCCCGCCCGAAAGACAGCAGGGTCTTTATGTTTAACTAAGTCCGAAGGTGATTCAGATGGAATGCACTGGATGAGCCAAAGCACCCATGTGGTTGCTAGACAGACCGAACCAAATGGAATTAGCCCTTTTGAGAGAGATAGCAGTGTGTCCGTCACTTCACACAGAGAAGGTGTTGACAGCAACAGACATGATGGACTGCAGAGAGTCAAACTTCACAGGTGAGTTTGTATCAGTTTACATAAACAGATGTGATACCTATAAGCACAGGTGAAGCTTGCATGTTCCCTGATATGAAATGAGAAAATTTGCAGTATCGAAGAGATAGCAGATTATAATTCATGAATTATTTCTTACCAAAATATTCTACATGGGTTTAATTCCACTCCAGCCAAAACCAGAGCTTGTAAATATTCTTTCTACACATGTTCCCAGTTTGTACCTTCATCTAGCCACTGTGTCTGGTACTAGTGGTAAAGAAAGTCTCCCGACAACACATACAAGAAGTCAATGCAAATTTATGCCCAATAAATTGGGCAAAGAATATAGGAAGCCACACTAACAATATCTCTGCCCATTTTCTGCCTGGTTTTCCCTCAAATGCGTATGAGTGAGACAGATAAACATTTGTTTTTCCAGACACATAAACTGTGCTTTTAATTTCTTACATTACATACGGGCAGAATGTGTCTGTTTTATGACTGAAACTGGTACAGGATGCTTATTCCATCTTTTTGGACCAGCAATGGTAAATAAATATTGCGATTTTTATTGCCTGGGACATGAAGTCATGACTTGTATGTACTTGTGCATGTTTTAAGCTGTGTTAACCCAATTCCTTGATTATACACTTTTGCTGTTTCCTCCACAGAAACAAATCAGAGTGCAGTCCAAGTCTGGATGGTCTCCACATGGCGGGAATGGTTCTTGGTAGTACTTCTATAATGTCCCACAGACTGCAATTCATACCATGGTCCATATCCAACTGAACACAATAACATCTGTAATATTGCCTTTGATATTGTGCTTTTTAGGGATGTGGTCCATATTTAGAGTATCAAAGGCTGACAAAAAAAATTCAAATTGTAGCCCCAAACAGAAGACTTGTTAAGCTTGCTTGGAACTTGTTGCTTCCATGAATGTAGTTTGCACGAGATTCTGCTTTTTCATACTAATGAACATGTCTGGTCACGTTGGTTTGTTTTGCTGTGCAGATGACCTAGATGATGAGGAGGACTTGCGTCATCTTTCTGCTGTACCAGTCAACTCTTTACCTCCTCCCAATCTGAACAAACATCCCATGGATCAACAAACAGCTACTGTAAGAACAGAATCATTGAAAAGAGTTTGCTAATATGGGGAACTCCCAATGAATTAATGCTATTGGCTTAAAGTAATTGAAGTGTTAGCAATTTGGAATGCGTTCATTTAGGTTCTTACAATTAGTTTTATCATGTTCTGTTCCTTAATAACATTAATTACCTAACAATTTATTCCAGGCCCTGAAGGAGGTCATATTCGGCTCTCCCCTCACGTGTTTCAGCGAGGAGTGGAAACGCCAGAGTTTCACCTTTTCAGAAAAACCTGGTCTGAGATATGGGATTGTGCAGAAGAAGGTATTAACTGCCCCTTAAAGAATGACTAAGTAGAACAAAAACTTAAGAAAGCAATAAAAGTGAGACCAGGGGTTCTGGGTGCCTCTTCTAGTCTCGGATGAGCTAGTGCAGATAGCATTTATGCACATTTTTCATGGATGAATGATAACCTGTGTTTCTTTAATGTTTAACACATTAAAAGGCCTATATCAAGTAAAAACCTTTTTTTTAGATAAAAGAAGTTGATGCTGGATATGGGCGTTTTAGATAACACAATTGAAGTAAACTTTCAAGTTTGAACAGTAGAAGATTATTAACAGTTGTATATCAGTAGAAAGACAGGACTGGAAAGAAAGCGTGCCATGTGAATGTAAGCTAATGTGCTTTTTAACCAGGGAGGGCCGTGTGGTGTGCTTGCTGCTGTCCAGGCCACTGTTCTCCAGAAACTTCTGTTCGAAAAAACCAGCAGTGACTCTGTGTCTGAGTAAGCACTGTCAAGCATCAATCATCTTCCTTTTTCATGTTATTTGGATCTTCTTGCGTCATTTAGATGAAATTTCCTACATCTGCAGCATTGGGTTATTTCACTGTTGTTTGGATTTGATTGGATTGGTATTCATAAACTGGCCAGTGTTTATGGCGAAGGTATATTTTCAGTCTGTAAAATTCAATCTCAGCAACTGATAGCGTCACTAGAGGATATGTTTTCAAATCAAATGTTATTATATTTCACCAGGAGGCTGCAGGTTTCAGATGCTGTAAGGACGAAGTGCCTGAACGAAGCCGTGGCAGAAATTCTGTGGAGAGCCGGAGACAGGAAGAAAGCCACTGTTGCCATGTAAACACATGAATTATTTACTAAGAGACGCTAGTGCTGTATGGTTTCAGCTCCTTACCTTTATATGATCTCTCTACAGAAACTCAGGCCGAAGTCTTTTCACGCCAGTGGGCCACTACAGATCCGGTGGGATCTTGGAGATGGTAAAAAAAAAAACAAAACCCAAAACAAATTATCTAGTAGAATCAGTTATTACATCTTATTAAAGCTGCTTTTTGCCCATAAAGTGAGAAAAGGCACTAGGTCCACGAAACTCCAAGTGTATTCATGTGTTAGACATTATCACAATACACTGCTTGTCTAGAAAATGATCTCTTGTTCTGACATCAGTGCCCAGAGACCATTGACTCAGGTTCGGAAGGATTAAGTTTTCTGGTGTCTGAATCAAGCCAATAACAGAACAAAGTTAATGTGGGCCCCAGAGGGTCTAGGGGTTGCGCCAGCATTTCACAGGCTGTGTTCACATAAAATGGGACATTGTAAGTAAAATCAGACCTTTCATAGGCTATGAATGACAGGGCTAATAATTTTCTTTATTTACATTAAATGTGACGCATAATAAATAACATATTTCTGATTGAAACTCAGCAGTAGGTTCTGAGCTAGCGTAATGTTTTAGTTGATGATACATGGAAGGGAAAGTGAAATATGATATTAAATAAAAGCTTTCTCTGCATAGTGGTGCATGGCAACTGACATTCCACATGACTTGCATCATTTATGTGAATGTTGGTAGTACAAAGGAAATAGACATATTTGTTTTTTCTGTTTAGCTTTTCAGGGATGTGAAACCTGATTGTGCCAAATGTAGCTGGAGTTAAGCTTTCATTAAAGCTTCAAATCAGAAAATGCAGTTTGACAGTTAATTGATGGATTCATTAATTTCACATGTTAAATACATTTCTTTTGAGATAACACCTGAATATTAAGAATTTTCTTAAAATGCCTCAAAACCGTTCAGCCCTATCACAAACTCTGCGTAGGCTTTGTGTATGTTCTAAGTGAAAAGACGTCCACCTCCTCTACAGGGAATACATTACTGCACAGTTGCTGCTTATTTGCAGAATTTAACATTAGAGAAAGAAAACAAAACATAAAATGCAGCCTGTGCGAAGTATTTAGCACAGTTTATGTTTAATTATTTCCCTATCCTTTAAACTCAGCAAACAAATATAAATAGTGCTCTACAAGTTGCAGAAATGCAAACTTTGTGTTGGTTCCCTTCAGAAGATACTTATTTTTACTTATACAGTCAACTAAATATGAAAATTGAGTGTGCAGACTTTTTTTTGCATACGACTGTGTATCGTTTGATAATCATTATGGTGATCTTCACCTTTGAAGGACTTGCAATGTCTGTGTGTATGTGTCAAAACTTTTACTTAAGCCAACAAACAAAAATCATTTTAGAAGCCCAGGGTATCCATATCAAGTGTTCTGTGTTATGGCACCTCAGCTGTAATGTAAAGGCAAATATTTGGTCCACATTGTGCAGCTCTGCACACTGACTTTTATGTGTAAAAGCTTGAGTAGTAGCTTTCTTGTCTCTGCAGATTACCTGTGTCAGTGTTGAGAGTTTAGATGACCTGAAACTGCTGCTAGAACAATACATTCAGCAGGTAAGCCTGCGATGGAAAGTCTTCTGATGAGTTTCATTCATCTACAGCCTGTGAGTCACATGTCTTTTACAATACAGTACGTGTTCCAAGTCAGCATACTCGCAACATTAGCATCATGTGTTCTGTTCATTGAGAAAGAGAGTCAGTAATAATGCTGTGTTCTGACTTTTGTTCTGTCTGTTTCCTGTTTCCTGAGCTCAGTGTTACAGCTGGGTCATTGTTTATTTTTTGCTCTGTTCAGTTTGAGTCAGGTCCCTACGGCTGCGTCCTGCTCATTGTCTCCGCCATCCTCTCCAGAACGATTAGGATGTAATGCTCCATTAATTTCAAACAAATTCTAACACTTCCAATAGGCCCATTTTTGGTTCAAGGCAGCCGAGTAATTCTTTTCTCCTTGTGTGTTGCAGGGTGAGAGGAGACATGGATGTACCCACCTCCACTCTCATCGGTGCGCACGACTACTGCACACAGGTTAACTTATGAATCTTAGGTGCTTTGGTCCTTCTCAGAACCGCTGAACTTCACTTATAACCCCAACACAGCATCTCTATTAGAAAACGCTCACCATTCCAAAAAGACTATTGAGACATAAAATTCAAGAACGCCTTAAAATTTTCTGCTGCCTGATTTTTAATTAGATTGTTGATTGTTGATTGGCTGACACGGAGTATGTTCTTTTAATCAATCTAATCTGTTGCGGTCAGTAGATATACCAACATCTAGTACCTCACTCTCATTTCTGGTTTAAGCCACATGAATATGAAGTATTGTTCAGGAATCTGTATCAAAATAAAGGTATTAGTGTTGGTACCACTCTAAATATTACCCAGCCCAAGACTTTACAACGAGGGGATACAATGTGTGTGTTACTGTTGATAACTGTTTATAACTGTTACTATAGCGTTATAAATGTTTACATATTTATACATGTGATACAGTTTTCATCCAAACACACCTTTAGATTGATCTATGTTTGTTTGGAAGACAATTTCAGTTTTGGTCGCGGTGAATCAGTCTCGTAATTGCGGAGTTTAATAAAATGACCCTCTTTTTAGTCAGATTGAAATCAGTTTGCTATGTGGCATTTAAATGCTCATAAAATATGCTGAAAAATCAAAATCACAATTTTTTTTTTTTCAAAATCACAATTTTGCATGTCATTTTTCATGTTCTTACATTTGCTTACACTGATGTTTAAGCCTCTTGAATTAGTCATAGCATTCATAAACCATATGTATTACAAATAATCTTTTGTTATCTGGGGAAGATTAACCAAACTGGCTTTACTGTGACTAGCTTTGGAGCTGAAGCAAGCTTAATGTCTCTATTAAGTTGGGGAGCAGGGCAAGGGACAGGTGTCATCACAGTGTTGGGAGGAGTATTGGTAGTTGAATGTGGTATGGATTTGGATTTAAATCTGGTTTGATTGTGTCAGGGTGCGTTTACACCTGCATTTTTATGTGGACCAGCCCTATGCAGGTATGTTCCTGAAATTCAAAATGGATAATACAGATAAATGGGGTCTTAGTCATTTTTGTCCATCTGAAAACATATATTGTTCATCTATGTGCAGAGAAAGCTGTCAATATTTCCTAATTCTCATTTGTTCTTTTTGAAGGAATTGGTAAACCTGTTGCTTTGTGGGCAGGCAGTTTCAAACGTCTTCAATGATGAAATGAAACTGGATTCTGGAAATGGTAATTTTATCCTTCTGAAAGGGATCAAACAGCGCTGCAACATTGGACTACTCTCTTTGTTTGAGCATTACAATATATTCAAAGTAAGAAAAATCTCTACCACTGTTACATGTTGTATGGTCTATTTCAAGCATGTGTATCAAACAAAAGCAGCATGTTAAGTCTGATTTTTCTGCTTTTCTTAAGGTGGGCTCATACCTGAAGACCCCCAAGTTTCCATTATGGGTGGTGTGCAGTGAAAGCCATTTCAGTGTGCTGTTCTCACTGTGTGATGACCTGACGTCCAGCCCGTGGAGCCCCAGAGAGTTTGACCTGTATTACTACGATGGTCTTGCCAACCAGGAAGAAATAATCCGATTAACAGTCTGTGAGTTTGGTTTGGTCTTATTCCCAGCAGTGCATATAAGTGCATGTATGTGATTTTGTAATATATCCAGAATACAAAACCGAGGCACATTTGACAAACAAACGCTTTTAAAGCCATTATAAAATACTGAAGACACATATCAATTCTGCCCCACCCAGGGTGAGGCCCTGCCTTCCGCCCATTGACAGTGGGGTTGCCTCCGGGTGACTGTGACCTTAGTAAGAATTAAGCAGTTACAGAAAATGAATCAATGAACGAATCAACGTATCAAGTAAATAAGTTATATTATGTTTCGCTGTATCATGATTTCTCCATTTTGTAAAAGCAGTAATTCGTTGGCTGTGTTTCAGAGACTTTGCTTTGTGCAACATCATAGTAACTCATGAGCTCTCGTAGCTTGTAGCTTGTCATATCACAAATAAAATCAAGTATCCCAGATAGAACCTGTGGAGTTCAGTGAGTTCTGTGCATATTATCACAGTTATTCCGACCTAATGATAATGCAACAATGTATAGGTTTCTGCTGCAAGGATAAATCCATCTTTAGAGAAGTCAGTCTTTCTGTTCTCTCTTGCCATTAGTTGTGTACAACTAATTGTGTGTACAACTCTATAAAGTCAAGTGGTTGGTCTCATGCCCCCTTGGAGCAACTCTTTGTATATGATCCTGCCATGATTCCTTGCAGATGTCCTGTAAGCAGGGACATGTTGTAAAGTAAAGTGGCCCCTTCAAGTGTGAACATACCACAGCACACAGTATGAGCGATGTGAAATTCTTTCTCTGCGTTTAACTCATTTACCAAATGAAGCTGTGGGCTGCCATCAACAAGGGGCGCCCAGGGAGCAGTGTGTGAGGACAGGACCTTGCTCAAGGGTGCCACTAGCAGTCCTGGGATTTGAACCCATGACCATCGGATCGCAGGGGCCTAACTACCAGATCCGCTTCTGGGCTTGCACACTATTTAATATTGGCATTAAAGAAAAAAACACTTTTAGGCTCAGGTCTTAAAGGAGTGATTGGCTAATGAGGTTAAAGAGTAAATTAGAGTATTTTCAAATGGAGAATAATATAATTTAGGCCGGGGGTCACCAAACTTTTTGAAACTGAGAGCTACTGAGCCATACAAAGGGCTGCCAGTTTGATGCACTAAAATAGAGTTTACCTAAATTACCTAAACTTGATGTATAATAAACATGTTTTTAATGCTTTTTTTGGAAATTGTCATTTTCAAATCTGTATAAATGCAAATGTGATTTAAAGAAAAATAGCAACAGGATAAAATTAAATGTTAGACGCTGCTCACTAGTGCTATTTGTAAAACAGGTCCGCGGGCTACTCATGCGGGCCTGCGGGCACCATGTTGGTGACCCCTGATTTAGACTATTCTCAAATGATGCTGTCACTATAGACTGAATTCTGTATTTTGGCTAGAGCTGCTAAGTATGAACAAAATACCTTTTTGGAATTACATTTCAACAATTGTAATGTTTGTGTTTGTTCAGATCCAGGTTCGTCTGTAAAGACCCTTGACTCTGAGGATGTGGACATGGACCTCATACCCCCATTAGAGCTCTGTATTAGGACCAGGTAAACTGTCAGTCAGTTTAGTTGTATCATTTACTCACATTAAGCAGTACCACATGTGATAACACCATCAATGATCATCTTATTTAATTTGTCAGTGTATTGTGGTATCTTAAGATTTTGTAGCTTTAGACTAAAGGCAGCTTCTGGGATTAGAGTTTAGGATGACTGAATAATATATTAAAAGAAATACACATTTTTAGCTGTTTTATACTTGGGTATAAGATAATGGCTATAGAAAATCTATTTTTGTGTGTCCAGTATAAGTAGTGCAGTATAAGGAGCATTAAACATAATATTTGTGTTTTAAACACTACACATCCATAGTCATCCAAATCAGTTTCCTAAATACACACTTTTTTTTCTCAAACTATTCCTAGTGCATTTTAGAGCTATTGTAATGGCCACCTGAGATACAGTTACTGACATTCATTGATCAGGAATGTGAAAAATATGTTGGTTACTTAGGGCAGTTTCAGTATTATAGTCTTTTTTGTTGCATGTTTTCCAGGTGGGCAGATGCAGTCATAAACTGGAATGAAAGTGAGCCAATCCTTTGACTGTGCATCAGACAGAATAAAGGTCATTATGGATCTTAGCGGTCCTTGAACGTTTGTCAATTTGAGAAAAACAAATCAAGGCCTTTTTGAAAATATACTTTATTAGACACAGGTTAAAAATAGGCATACATAGACTTCGAAAAAGCTTGAATGTATATATTTTGTGCAATAACAGAAATTATAATACAAATCTAATTTGATCTTTTTAAAACTTAAATAGGCTATGTCCTCCTGACGTCTGTGTGTTCTTATTTAATGCACCACCTGCCTCGACTTTTTCATGTGTGCATGAGTTACTGAAGCTGAATGATGCAGTTTAAACAGTGGCAAGCAAGTAAGAACGCTAACAGTAAGAGAATAGCGATACAAAAGGTATTAACCTCAATTCATGCCTAGAAAGAGTCCTTGAATTTGAGGAAGTTGGGCCTGGGAGGTTCTTGAGAAGTCCTTTAATTTGATATTCAAGAAGATGTAGGAATCATTGGCCATTAATTAATGACAATGCTGTTGTTGCAGCTGAAACTACACATTTGCTAAACCATTGTAATCCAAATCATTTTACCTTTTCTGGACTGTTTCGGTTATCAAATGTGCATTTCTGTTTATTTTATTCTTCAGAATGTATAAATATGCCTTCATTGTCAATTGCCTTTATTGTTATTGTTACCACAAGTAAACAGTATAATTTTTTTACTCCTTATTTATTAAACAAACATTTTATTTTCATGTAAGTCTTATGGATTTGCATGTCAGTTAAGCTAGAGATGCTAAATTGCCCCTAGATGTGAGTGTGAGTGAAACCTGGCAACCTGTCCCAAGTGTTTCTCTGCCTTTCCCTATGACCACTGGGATAGACTCCGGCCCCTCATGACCCTGGTTAAGGCAAGTGTTTCAGATAATGCTAACTTTGTAGAAAAACGTTATATTTAAGTGTGTTCCCTTTATTGGATGTTCAGCCTATTTTCAATTATAAAATCATCCTGTAAAATAGCTGGAGATGTTTAAACTTTAGCATATGACTATACATACACTATATACTTGTATACATTTTACAATAGCAAGTGCATTCATAGACCAGTAACAAGCTGCCTTTCCATTAACACTCTGGGCAATTCGTGTGCAGAAAAATGCTACTAGTTCAGTGCCTTAGCCTAATTGTGCCTCTGTTGTAGTGCAGATTTGATCATCTGTTTGTGCACATTTCATGCAGACGACAACAACAGCACAGTACGATATACATGGGTGCACTGACGGCTGACATATAAATAGTTGTTTAAAGTAAAGTAAATACTCAGCAATTGTAGCATTGAGCAGAGATCAGTTCCAATATATGGATTCTTAAACATTGCACTTTTTGTGTTCTCCAAATTAAGTCTTTGACATTAAGACACAGTAGTGATGGCAGGAGGTTTGTTACATTCTTAGAACTGTCACTGGGGTGGTACCCCAAAGGGTCTTCAGTACCTTTAGTTAGAAAACATATTCTGTTGCCGTCACTTAAGTTTTAGCTCTGTCAACCCTGTCCTAAGTCAAAGCGTTATTTATTCTTCTATTTAAAAATGCTGTTTTGTGATAGAAAAGATAAAAGAAATATACACCTGGGAAAGTGATAGTGATGATCTCATGTATGGGGTACACAACTGGACCTTATAACCTTTGTTGTACCTTTGAGGGTACATTTACAATATACCTTGGAGGACAAAAATGTACCTGTACAGTTTTCTTGTGATCAGCAGTTGGGAACTAAAGAGTGCAGAGTGAACTTGATTACTGGCATACCAGCAAGTCAGCACTGAAAATGAAATGGCTCTTTTGATGCAGATTACGGTTTTAATGAACTTTGAGTTAAAGTTTCCAAAAGAGATGTGTGTACTGGTTTATGTGCGCTACATGTCCGAGAATATATGGACGCCTCTCTGAATTGTTCAGCTATCACAGCTACAGCCATTTCTAAGAGGTGTATAAAATAAAGTATAAAGCATAACCATTTACATATTTGGACCTTGGAAGTGGAATGGAATGTACGAAAAAATTCAGTTTTAAACATGGCAATGCTATTAATGTATGAAAAAGTATTAAAAAGTTTTTTTGTGTAGTTCCTTAACAGTCAACTTTAAGGCTATTATTCTGAAATGGAAGTGTCTAGGAGCAATGACAACTCAACCCTGAAGCGGCAGACCATGCAGACTCTCAGAACGGGGCTGCCTAGTGATGAAGCATGTAGTGCATAAACATTTTCTATGCTCTGTTGCAGGGTTGTCGAACTCCAGTCCTAGATGGCTGTGGTCCTGCATGTTGTGGTGATTTCCCTGCTCAGATACACCTGGTTCACCTTGCCGGGTTAATTGTCAGGTTTAGTGAATGTGTTTGAGGAGGAGAACCATCAAAGTGTGCTGGACACCGGCTCTCCAGGACCAGAGTTTGACACCCCTGCTCCATTGCATCACCCACTACAGAGCATTAAAAAATGTTTGCATAGTCTCAAAAGTAAGTTTGGTGGGATAGTGATAATGGTATGTGGCTTTTTATTACGACTGGGATGGGTAAAGGGTGATGTTAATATAATATATAATATAATATAGCCTACTACTCCAACTTTGAGGCAACAGTTTGTGGAAGGTTCTTTAATGTTCCAGAATGGCTGGACTGCTCTGTACAATGCAAGGTCCATAAAGACATGGTTTGATGAGTTTGGTGTGGAAGAACTACAGAGTCCTGACCTCAACCCAACTGAACACCTCTGGGATGAATTGGAACGTCAATCGCAAGCCAGGGTTTCTTGTCCAACATCAGTGCCTGACCTCACAAATACTCTTTTGATTGACACATTCCCACAGAAACACATTCCCACAGAAACACTCCAAAATCCTGTGGAAAGCCTGTTTAAACGGTTAAGGGGGTGGGGGGCAACTTCTTACCAATGTCCTTGGTTTTGGTATGGGATGTCTAGCAAGCTGGTATAGGTGGGATGTTCAGGTGTGCACATACCATTTGGCAAGTGACATATGCCAAATGATGGTGCTTCATGTTAAAATGATAATATGAGTGGAACTTGGTTTGTTCTGTTAATTACTGAAAATATTGTGCTCCAGCATTATTATTTTAGCACAGCATATGGAGATATGGGGAGTAAATTATTACTATTGCTGTATGCTTTTGTTTTGTGTTTCATGCCAACTCTTTGTTTGAAAGAAAAGCATGCTTGCTTGTTTAGTGTCTCTACGGCTCTGTCCCTGTCAATAAATTTGATGGAAATAAGCTGTTTTCTTACACAGACTGGGAAATATTCACATAAAAAAAAAAACAAAACAAAAAAACATCCATTAACCTACCAAACACTCATGGGACAGTGGGAGGTTAAAGAGTAAAAGTCACGTGATGGGTGTGTGCATGGCCTCATATTAAAGGTCCAGTGTTGTATTTGAGTCTGCCCCACATCTGGACCCTGCAATCATTTTTTTTACAACAGTGCGAAAAAGTGTTTAAATGGATTTGGCAAATAAAGATGTGATTACAGTCATGCAGTATTTGCAGGGTTTTTGTATTTTAGAATTCTTTATATTTATTTATACGCATTGCTTGACTTAACTATTATAGTCACTTCATAAAAAGGGCGGTAAGGGGGAGGGGAGGGGAGGGAAGTCTAAACACAAGACGAGAGACCTGACAGCAGAGGCAGCCGGTGAAAGACACCCATCACATGTGTGGAGATAATTCACTCTAGACCACACAAACAGCACGGTGACCTGCACAATCTGCAAGTCGGTGTTAAAGTACAATAAAAGTACCAGTGTTACATACGGCCATCTGAAACGGCATCCGCTAACTAACGTGTGATGCTAGCACTGCAGGGAATCGTCCAGTCCAGAGGAGCGGAGGAGCTTTACAGAAAAGCCTCTGACTGATAAGAAAAAAACAGCAGATCACAGATCTGCTTTATAATTTAATCTTTAAAGACGTGAGACCTTTGGCTGCAGTACAAGCCGAAGGCTAATGTTACAGAGAACTTCAATAAAAGTTGCTCATTGTTGGACATTGTGTTCCTCCGCTGCATCTGTGTGATGACATCATCAAATGACTTGTTGACTCCACTTTGACTTTAAAGTCGATCTGAAAAAATCT
>JBBIGA010000016.1:18784077-18840758 GCA_037576975.1 Alestes dentex | reverse complement strand
CACACACACACACACACACACACACACACACACACACACACACACACACACACACACACACACACACACAAATAATTCAGTATGACATTCAAGTAATGGCCCATGTTGCGAAACTGGTGTTTAAAAAAATCTAACCTTTACACAAAATACAGGCTACTCATGCAGCTACACTTGGGGAAAAGAGCTACTAAATTCTAAAGTGTACATAGAATTCCGTTTGTAAGAAATACTGCAAAATTATGTGAGATGCTACTCCTGCCAGGCTGACCGCTGTAATAAATAAAAAACACTGTTAATTACATTGTAATTATTGTATTTATGCCCTTTCATGCAATGCAGCCTAACTGATTAGTAAGAAAATGTGGTTCAGTTTTCAGACCTGTGTGTTCCAAGGATGGTATCTGTGGTAAATCCTGGCCACTAATAAAAATCTAATATAAAAGCTTAGGAAAATGTTATTGAACCATTGTAAATACTTTACTTAGGGTACTTACTTAGCTTGTTCATCAAGATTATAAGCTACCAAACAAGTGTTATAGCCTGTTTACAAGACTTGGAAAATCTGAGCAATTTCTTGTAAACCAACTTATAAACCGGCCAGAACATGGGACAGAAATGTCAGGTATCTTGCCAGCTTGGTTACTAGCAGCCTTGTAAACCAAATGCTGCCAGCACGTGCAATATAAAGCACAAGATGAGGGATGCAGCGTCACCTACATGATGAAATTTTCCATTTTAATTGTTCTGGTGTTATGATCATAGCTTTCTTGTTCTATACACAGAAATGGAGTGACTCATTTTATCCAAAACAGTGTAGAGTTGCTCTTTCAGCCTCCTGACAAAACGAGTCTTGCACAGCTGCCCTGAAAACTGCCCTGGAACAGAAGTTTTCCATTTCGTCTGGCACCAGCGCTTTAGTGGAGTACTACCTTTCCTCAGTCAACATTTCTGATGTGTTACAGTGGACTGGATGATGGCAGGAACATGTGAAAAATCAGGGCTCATGCACTGAAAACAGTTCTTAAGGTTGCTGTTCCTGAGTTTGCCAGTTATAACATTGGCACTGCAGTTCACCCATATAAAACTTATTGCTTTTGGTGACTTTGCTGACTCAGTTTGAAAGAATTTTGGCAAAGGACACACACTTCCCCACTTCACTGTATATAGATCCCCTTTTTCCCGCTTACTGAAAAAAATCATACCCATCTGATATGTACTGTTCTCCAAAAACGAAACAGAGTCATAATTTGTTCTTGTTGCCAACTCATTTGTTTACACATATTTTTTCTCATGTCCATTACAATGGACACCACGACTAAATGAACGTGAAATACCATTAAAATTTCAGAATCAATCGCCATATTTTAATATAATAATCATGTAACAAATATATCATACTCAAAATGACCATTTTAACAGTATGTGCATGTCTGTCTGCATGTAAACATCAGAACTGAATGTCTGTATGTTTAAATGTGAGTGTGTGTGTGTGTGTGTGGAGGTCTGTGTGCATGTTGAATAGTTTGTTTGTAGTATGATGTATTTATTCCTTATCTGCTTTGAAGGAGTTACAGTGTGGCACAAAGCATAGGTGAATGTTACATTTGTCACAAAAGTCATGTGTTTTTCCTGTACAATGTACCCTCTTGCATATGTGTTGTCATCTTAAAGGAATTTAACTGGACGTACTTGGAGGAACAACTCAAGGTTTTTGGCTGGCTTCTCCAAATTGTTGACAAAATGCAAATGTGATCAGAGCTGGAAGAATCTGACACATGACATGGTGTTTCTAAAAATGCCAATGAAGATTCCTGCTTCCCAGTACATGGACATTCATGGCAATTTCATCACTCCTGTAGCTAGGTGGAGACCAACTAGAGATCTGATTTCTCCTGTAATAGTGTTTATGAACCGTACTGTGCCACATTACATGGCGGAAATGTTGGTGTTGTGTCATCAAATCAAATATCTCATCTGGCATGTACTGTTAGAAGTACTCATATGGCCTTAAAGTATGTGCCACATTGATGGGAGGATTCTCAAAGGAAGTGTTGACTATGGTAGTGAATGGCCTATGGTAGAAATCTGGCATACTGACACTAAGTAATCAAACGTCTGTTAATGTCTTTCAGCACCTGACGTCCATTGGGATAGACATCACACTTTACAAAAGTCCTGTGCTTTACAACTAGTAAAAATATATATTCAAATTGACTTGAAATATTATCATTTCATAAAGTAGAAATTGCATTACATGCAAATTGATTAGACTACCATGAACATAAATGAGTATCTATTTGGTTAAAAAAGGTGCTTACTCCGCCTCTTATCCGGTTGGTGAGTCATGCTTGTCTTGTATGATGGCTGAAGCTCCCTCTGATCGAGCAACAAGTCTTGATTTCATTGTGACTGGATAATGAGGGACCAATCAGTGACCAAGCAGTATTTAAATCGAGAAATCACACATTTTTATTGGTTTAGACTAAAAAACAGGTCATGTCCAGTTCAGTGGATGCAGAGTCTGAGGGCTATTTCTTGTTAAGACCAGTATTAAAAACATTAAAAGATTTGTCTCAACCCAACTGATTAAAACATGCCTGATTCACATGCTGCTTGATGTGACACTATCAAAAACCCTAAGGATTGTGCAAAATGATGTTCTTAAACAACTGGTTTCATGTGATGATGGAATAATTGTGACAGCCCTGAACCCATCATGTGTTTAAGCAGGAACTCAGATTGTGTAGTTCTCACACCAGTAGTTTTAGGGGAGTGTTATGTCAGTATTTAGTGTCAGTAGTCTACAGGGTTTGTGTAGTCGTTTATGTGTACAGACTATTGCGATCTGCTGAACACGCTCCTGCAGCTCCTGCAGATTTATTGCCGTCTGGTGACATCAAGTGGTCATCTCTCCAGCTGCCTCCTCTCTCTCAGACCACGATCTCGCATTCTCCTCTTTAGTGGACTGCACTGTGAAAAAATGGTGTTTTGATTTTTAAAAAGTTCGTTTTCAGACTTATATTTTAAATTCACAGAAATAGTAAGTTCACAGAAATAAATGTTTTTTTACGTTCTGTTAATATGTAAATTAACACAACATTTAAATGCAGACAGAACAATTCTTCTTTAGTTAAAACACAATTTGTACAGTGTAACGATACTCTGAAGTCAAAGTCAGTCTGTATTCATTTACTATTCTTGATTTTGCTTTTTATTGCTCCCAGTTGCCTTCTTTTCTATTAACTGAATGGTTTAGAATTCTCTAGGATGGTGCATTTCACATAAACCACATGTTAAAACGCTATATTGACAAAAGTACTGGGAAAGACCTGATTTTTTTTAGGGTTTAGCCTAGACCCCTTACTTCCACTGAAGGGCAGACTTAATGCTTCAGCATGCACATACATTTTGAACAACATCACGCTTTCAACTTTGTGGACACAGTTTGGGGAAGAACCTTTTCTATTCCAGCATGACTGTGCCCCAGTGCACAAAGCAAGGTGTACAGAATGAATGAGCACAAATTCCCACAGAAACACTCCTAAGAAGAATGCAAAGGGGGCCCCAACTCCTTATTAAAGTCTACGTATCTAAAGTGAACGCTCTGTCTTTAAAAGTGCCTTTTGTCCATATAATGTATGTTAATATTTTTTAAATATCCAAATAGTATTTTTTTCTGTTCCTAACATATATTCTACGTTTATATAGATTTTAATTTTAATAAAGGAAGAAGAAAAAAAAACTTCTATCGGATAGTTTCGGGTTTCAGTTTGTGCTGCGTCCGTTGCCATGGAAACGGAGTTGCTAGCAGGTTGGCTACAGCAGGTGTGCTAATTATAACTCCTCTTTGTTAACGTTGTTAGAAAATACACGACTTGCAGTTTGCGTTTTGCTTATTACCTCGAAGTTATAGATGAGATCTGTGTGAATTCCATTTTAAGATTGTTGTCGAACGATATTCGTGTCTTTAATATTTCAACGTGTCGCCTGTTAAATTCCAGCGAGCTCCGTTCATTTAGCAAAGACTGCCTCGCCTGAGCAATGTCTCACAGGTTAGTACTCTTTATTTTTATTTGTTATTAGTTATTAGTTAGCTTTCTTAAGATTTTTTCAACGGAACTATCAAAATAAGAACGCTGTTTTTGCAAATATGAAGTAAAAATGTCAAGTTGTGCACTTCGAAGTAGAATTTGACAATGTTTCTCAGGCCTCTAACTGATTAGTGATATATTTGCATGTGCAGTAGATATGTAAATGTGCAGAGGTTCCAGACTTGTGCATATGGACCACCCCTGAAAGTCTGTCCCTATTTGCTTTGCAGTACATACAGTAAGCTTTGGGGTGAGGCTCAGACAGAGCTGAGCAGCCTCCTGGCCCAAGAACTGCCTTCAGAGCCACTAAAGCCAGAGAGAGACAGAGTGGTCTTCTTCCAGAGGCTGACCACCCTCTATGTGCGCTATATCCAGATCTTCAGACAGCTGGAAGAGGCCTATGACCAGATTGTTCAGCCTCAGAAGAGGAGACTCATCAGAGAGGTTCTGGATGGTGTTATGGGACGTGTACTGGAGCTCAAGAATGAGATGGTGGAGAAAGAATATTCAGAGTACCACTACATGGATGATGTCATCCAGGACTTGAAACTAACGCCAGTACGTTTCAAGGTTCAAGGTTACTTTTTTGTCATCAGCAGCTGTGTACACTTACATAACGTAATGAGACAGCGTTTCTCCATGGACCACAGTGCACCGTATTGCAACATTTGACAGAATGCAAGTTACGACAGAGACATTAGATAATAGACAACATCATAAATAGACAATTGTTACAGTAGTTTATGTAACCGTATAATGTTGATGCTATGTAAACCCTCCAGAATGATTAGTATTGCACCAGTAATACAATACTGCACAAGAAGCAGTTTGCCGTATTGAGACAATGCATTTAATAGACAATATAGCCATGCAACAGTAGTGTGAATGAGATGTGAATCTAAAACAATGCAGTAAGTAGACAGTACAGAAGTGTGACATAATTGGGAAGTGTGTGTAAACTTTCCAGAATGGATAATAATGCACCATACATATATTTCACAAGATTACAGTGTGCGGAGGATGTAAAATAAATATTATTGAATTAATAATATTGTACCATATATATGTGTGATTGTTGCATGGGAGCACTGGAACATATATGACTATTTCACAGGACTTAGATAGCAGCATAGAACCACACTGAGCTGGTGGGTAGCATACTTGTCTCTGGACCAGGAGGTCGAATCCTACCTACAGCACTCCACCCCTGGATCCCCAAGCAAGACCCTTAACCCCAGGTTGCTCCAGGGAGACTGTCCCCTGTAGTTAGGGAATGGCTTTGGATAAAAGTGTCTGCTAAATGCCATAAATATAATCTAAATGTAAGTTATGGCTTGTCAAGTGACAGGACCTGTAGTGACAGTAAACAGAGGTGCTATTGAATGTCCCGAGTAATATGTGAAGTATAGGCTACGCAGTATAAGTGAGGTAGTTCACTGGAATGTACTTGGTAAACCAGGGAGTGTTCCTGTTTATGGTGCTGGGATATTCGATAATACTAGGGATGTTCAGTTATTCCTGTAATCGATAAACTGTGATACCAGGACAAACATTTTCCTGTAGTAAAAACAGATTTGAATTATTCATGGTTTAAATGATTCATAGATTAAATTGTCCTCATATACTCGCCTATGTTTTTTATTCTTTTTTAGTGTTTCTAAAGTGCTTTATCCACTGTTGTAGGAGGACCTTGAGATCCCAGTTCCAAGATATTTCATCAACGAGCGAAGCAAAGTGCTGCAGGACAGAAGCAAAATGCTTCACAATATACTGGACCAAATGGGAGTGGTGGTGGAGAACTCAGAAGTGAGAATAATTCAGTGTAACCTAAAGGAATTTGCAGCACAACAGAGCCTCACACAGCGTTTTCACCTCTTTCCATTAGCTTGCTGCAGTCCGGACCTTGAGTGTGGAGCAGGCCATTGTGATTATTCAAGTTGCAGAAAGGGCTCGGCAGGGTCGCCTGAGGGCAAAGTTCATGAAGGAGATTCAGAGGGATCAGGAGAGGCAGAGGAAGAGTAAGGACCTCGGAACAGCTGCCATTGAACAGGCTGCGGTTTGCATCCAAAAGGTACTGCCAGCAATGGCACAGTATTGCAGTACATGCAGATACCCTTCCAATTTGTATAAAACTAATTTTGAACACACAACATCCCCTGATGAAATTACATTTTATTGATTTTCTAATTGAAAATAAGTACACATTCTCTACAGAGAACATTCTGCACAACAGTGTATTCCCCCGAAAAACAAAAAAGCGTTAGTGTCACCAGTGCTCACTAGTGACACGTGACCGGTGTGCATGACATTACATCCCCCCCAAGGAGAGACTGCAGGAGGAGTCGATCAGATGGCAGAAAGCCTTCCAGAACTTGGCGGTGAACTGAGGCCCTCTGTCTTAAGACGATGTCCTAGGGGAACCCATGCAATCGGACTATGTGCGCTAATACTAGCTCAGCAGTGGTCTTGGCGGTGGGGAGTCCAGTGAGAGCTACCAGGTGCACAGCCTTGGAGAAACGGTCCACGATGGTGAGAATGGTGTTCTTTCCTTCAGAATCTGGCAGGCTGGTGGCGGAGTCCAGCGCGATGTGCGACCAAGGCCGCCGGGGAACAGGTAGAGGCTGGAGGTCCCCCGAAGAGGGCTGGTTGGTGGTCTTGGCCCTGGCACATGTTAGAGGAGTCTTCTTCCACTGGAGACCATGTTGGAGGAGTCTTCTTCCACTGGAGCGGTGAAATGATGAGTTGTGGAGGCGGGACAGCTGGAGGCTCTCTGCTTGGTGTTGGCGAGAGAGGGCATCAGCCTTGGTGTTCTTGGGCAGTAAGATAGTGTGAAATTAAACTGCTCAAAGAACAGAGCCCAGTTGTTTAGCTTGCTGGATGGTGATCAGGTTCTGGTGGTCCATCCCAACCGTGAATGGGTCTTACAGTGGCCGGTAGGAGTTATGAAGGTCGTCATCCACTCGTTGCCCTCCCTGATATGAATGAGATTGTAGGCTGTGGTGAATTTGGAAGCACCAGAGAGGGTCATCCAAGGTGATGTTGGTAAGAGGGAGTGGATGACAGTTCTTGACTGTGATTTTATTGAGCCCCCGATAGTCGACACAGGGTCAGAGGCCTCTGTCTTTCTTTTTGACAAAGAAAAACCCTGTGGCCGCGGGGGAGGATGAAGGCCGGATGGTTCCATGGCAAAGCCCCTCTGTGATTGTACTCTTTCATGGCCTTCTGCTCCCCCGCAGAGAGAGAGAGAACAGATGGCCGCGGGGCGGTACCGTGCCAGGCTGGAGGTCGATGGCCAGGTCGTTGGGCTGGTGAGGTGGAATTTGTATGGCCCTACGTTTACTAAACACCTCCGTGAACAACGGAACTGGATGGGAATGGCCTCCGTGTTGACGTTTGGGGCCTCGGACTCCCCTGAGCATGTCCCAGCTGTCGCTTGGAGGCAGAGCTTCTGACAGGTCGGGCACCATTGGAGGATCTTTTGTTGTGTCCAGGAGATTAGGGGGTAGTGGAGATGAAGCCAGGGGTGTCCAAGTATGATGGGTGGAGAGGTGAGTCAGGTGACATTGGATTGGAGGTTTTCGTGGTGTTTGTCAGTAGTGAGTGAGAGAGGTGAAGTCTGGTGGGTGATGGGGCTAGATTGAAGGGGCCGACCATTTACGGCGGTGATGTTAACTGGCTGGGATAACGCCTCAAGTTCGCACCCAACTGGGCAGCATAAGCTTGGTCGATTAAGTTACCAGCTGCCCCTGAATCCAGGCAGTGGTCACGACCCATTTGTGGCCTAACTGGATGTGAACCTGGATGGTGAGATGGGAACGATCGGTAGAGTGGAGGGTTTAATTGCAGGGCCAGGTGAGTTCCTCCCTCTATTCACCTGGTCTGGCCGTTTCCCGGACGGAGAGGGCAGACTGCACGATGGTGGTCGCGTGAGGCGCAATAGGTGCAGAGGCCTTCGCGATAGTGTCGAGCCCTCTCCTCGGGGGTCAGAGAGGTGCGCCCTATCTGCATGGGTTCCCCTGGCTCCGGAGTGGGCCTCTGACAGAGGTGAAGGTCTGGCCGGGCTGGTTCAGAGCTGGTGGTGGTCTTGGGCTGGGGACTTGCTGGCGGCAGGGTACGAGAAGCTGGCCTCGGGCCAGAGCTCATGCTCTGGTCAATTCTTAGGCAGAGTTGGATTAGGGTGGTGGGAAGCTCCCACCTGGCGAGTTCATCCTTTAGGCGTGGAGCCAACCCCTCATAGAAGGCCGTTCGGAGGGCAGAGTTGCCCTAGGCCATGCGAAATTCGGCGGTGTAGTCTCCTTGCCGTGGGTGGTGTAAACGGGAGTCAACCTTTACCTCTCTGTCAGGATTCTGGAAGGCGGCCCTGAGTTTGCGGGTGAATTCAGGATAGGAGTAAGCCGAATCCATATTGGCGCTCAGGACTGCCGTAGCCCGCTCTGCTGCCTGCCCGGTGAGGAGGGAGATGAGAAGTGCGATGCAGCTCCTGTTGGCGGTGTAGCGACCAGGCTGAAACTCAAAAACAAGATTTAAGCTGTTTAGCAAGACATTGCACTTCCCGTCTACACCATTCCATTTTTCAGGCAGTGAAATCTTAGGTTCATAATGGGAGGGTGAGGAGGATCTGACTGCCGTTCGTGGCACCTGTGACTCGGCAGCAAGCTCACGATGAGCAGCCTGCCGAGTCACAGTGTCGCACAGAGCAGAAAAATCCACTGGGTTCACAGCATATGGTTCAGTCATTCTGTCACAAGACTTACATGGCCAAACTGTTTGCCCAGTGTAGCACGGGGGATGAACCCAATCGCGGATAGAACACGAAAGAGTTGGTAGACCATGCATTTTGATCTAAGAACCCATCCGCTAGAGAGTTGAGATTCCCACCGGGAATCTGTGTTTTCACACGCACACATATAAAGAGTAGAAAAGGACCAGAGTGCTCACGGTACCAGCTGGACAGGAGACGAGTCGAGACGGGCATGGGACTCAATGACTGAGCACTGGGTGCTACCTACTTCTTTGTTTATACACATCATGACACGCATCACTGCAGGGACCACGGGCACGTCACGTGACTGGTGTGTGTGACAATTAGGTCTGTGCAGTTGTGGCAAATATGCAGTTGTGACTGTCTCATATAATGTTTGGTTTTTTTTTTCTCTCCTTTGATTTTTTCCTCACCAAGTTTTGGTCAATAATGTCATATACTTAAACTTCTTAAAGCATTTTTTGGCAGTAGCTCAACAACCATTTCTGATGAAATTTGTAAAGTGGCCATTTTGGTCACATGTAATCACAGCACAGCACACAGTGTGAACAATGCGAAATTGTTCTCTGCATTTAACCCATTCACCAAGTGAAGCAGTGAGCAGCCAGCGATGCAGCGCCCAAGGAGCAGTGTGTGGGGATGGTACCTTGCTTAAGGGTACCTCAGTGGTGCCACTAGCAGTCCTGGGATTCAAACTCAGGACAGTTCAATCACAGGGGGAACGCCCTAACTACCAGTCCAACAGTCGCCCCAAATGGAGTAGTGCCATGTAGTGAATAGTATCAATACAAAAATCTATTGTTGCAGTAGCCAATATCTTTTGATTTAAAGGTTCAGACTTCAGAAAGTGTGACACACTGCCTCTCTAGTACATGGAAGCCTGTCATTTTTCAAACATAGGTGGCGCTTCATCTGACTCATTTAAACTCAGCAAATGAATACAGTAATGTTCATTAATATTTGCAGAAAATGCCATATTAAAGTTTGTTTTGTTATATAGGATGTGTTAGCTTAATTTTCATTTAAAAGTCAACAAAACATGTAATTTAACCAGGAGTGTCTATAATTTTGAACTTGACTGTATATGCAGAGCTGCTGAAGTAAGATATAAATAAAAAAATATGTAGATCGGCTGAAATAGAGTAGAAATATTAACACCAGTATAAATCAGAACACTACCTGTATTTGTTTATAATACTGATTATGAGTGTAGACCTGCTGGAATAAAGGGCTGTGAATTCTCTCTGCAGGTATGGAGAGGTTTCATGCAGAGGAAGAGAACAAAGCAGGAACGTGAAGAGGAGATGATTTTTCTGGGCATGGTGAGCTAAATGCAGTATCCAACTGAGACTGAAACGTAATTTACAGCTAGACACTGTCCGTGCAAATTAAATTAAATTGAAACATAATAATAATCAAATAAAAAACTAATGTAAACCTAAAATAAAATGGAAACTGTGTTCTGCTTTAAACTTTATGCAAAAGAATTGTTTGAGAAGTGAACTTCATGATCTCCAGCACATTTGCTGATGATTCAGAAACTTCTACATTGGGCATGTTTACAAACGTCAGTGTTTTCTCTTACTTTATGGCCAATAGATGGAGCCATACCACTGTTTGATAAGGAAACCTCTGTTCTTGTTTTTCTCTGTGCCAACTGTAGGCGATGGACCACGATCTGCCCCAGCCTTTCCCAGGTGCAGTAGCTGCTGGGGCCACCGAGGCCAGCAGGAGGATCACGCAGGAAGAACATGAGGAAGACTACCAGAAATCGCTCGTCTCCATCACCAATAGCCTTCGAGAGTTGGAGGGCCCTGACTTGAGAGAGACCATGAAGGATCAGATACGTCAATGGTTTATTGAGTGCCAGTGAGTGAGACCCATATAGCTGTGTTAGAGGTGTAAAATGTTTATAGATAGATCATGTGCATGATGTTTTGCTCCAATACATCAAAACATTACACTGTTTTAGGCTACTTTTGGATCTACGTAAGTCCCTGAACACACAATGATTTGATTATAGTTCTTTAAGACATTACTTGTTTCTTTAATATTATTTTTACAATTTAAAAATACAGAAGTGTGACTACAAACTATTTACGTTTACAACATTTGGAAGATGCACTTAACCAGAGTGACCGACAAAAGTGGTCTGTTTTCAACTCAGAGACTAAATCTCTGTATACCTAGCACAGATAATCCACGGTACCCTTGAACCAGAGACAGAAGACAGCGCTGATATCTAGAGCGAAAAATCCACAATACCTGATACCTTGATAGAACGAGACATAATCAGGGCTGCACAGGATGTGGTTTGTTAATCGTTATCGTGATATCTGCAATACTAGAGGCTCCAATATGCAATTGAGCCTCTTACCAGTCATGGTGTTTCTGACAGGGTGACTAGTTGCAGCTCCAGGTAAGTCACTGTGTGTTCTGATGAATCAAGATTCGACAAAATTCGACAAATTGTTTTGGCCTGTCTTTAAACGTTAAAGATATTGATTGGCTGAGGTGTTTTTAAAGAGCCCATATTTTACATTTTCCATCTATTTTATTTTGTTCATTGGGTTTGTGTACCTAAAAGATTTCAGAATTCATCATGGTTCATTCATACATGGTCATTTTCCAGCCATAGAAGACTAATTTATGTAACTGATCTCTTTTCTGATTGGCTGCCCTGTTTTGCAGCTCGTTCAAAAGACAGCATGTGGCTTAAACACTGTGACTTAGAACTTTAGCCTTAATAGTCAGGGCTAAACTGCTGTAGGCTGAATAATGAGACATTTGCAGGGTTTGTGACAAAAACTGATTTGAAAACAGGCTTAGATTCCATATATGGGCTGTTTGGATGGGGTAGCGACGTCAGGTCACAAAAAGGCTCTTGTCCGAAGACGCGCTCTCTCCCTGAACCCAGCTCCATTCCACTAAACAAGTCCGCATCTCTGCAAAGACCTTTGAGGGCCCAATCAGACTCAGCTGAATTCTAATCACATGATTGGGTAACAACAAATATTTCTGTTGATTGGGTCTGTTTGTCTGTTGGTTTTGAAACATTGCCCATTCCTGATTTTCACTACTCTCTGCTCATTAGAATAAACACAATTGCCCTTTTGACTCTGCATTTGGGTCCATTCTGATTCATTTGGGACCTTTTTAATTGCAGAAAAGTGATGATTATCTGTTTATTACTGTACTTATTACTGTAAGAATTCTCATAGCAGCTGAATATAGTTTATCATCCTCAGATCAATGTAGCTGAATAAACACAATCTCTCATAAGCCTTTTCACACTAATATCTGTATTTGTAATATGGTATATGGATCAGTAGGTTTGATTCTTTGTGAATAGTGTCTGTACAAAGTCTTCTTTTCGCGTAGTGATGCAACTGGGTCCTTTCCTGAATACCCAGATGAGGAAGACGGAGGCTCTGCCCTCATTTTTGCTGATAAAACACCGCAGCAGGTAATCTTATTAGAAAATAAGTCAGAGATACATATTTAGATACAACTTTGTTCAATTTACTATGATGTCAGCCTTAAAAAAATATAAAATATATTATGCTATTATGCAATTGCATAAAATTGTATTGTGATATATTAAAATATGATACAATGACATATTTTGCATTTTGTGTCACATATGACACAAAATGCAAAATATATAACAAAATACATGTAATCATGAAATTATAGCTGATTGTAACTGACAAGTCTTTCTTCAGCTGTATATATTTCAGCCTCAGAAGCACTTTGCTTTCACAGCTAAAGAATGGCCAAAATGTTCTGTTTTCAAACTGCTTAGTTGCTTCTACTTCCTCTTTCTCAACAGTAACAGATTTGCTGTATTCCGTATTCTGTATTACAAACTACTGTTCTGTATACTCTATGTTTACATTTAAAGGACTGTAATGTCACTTGACAAATGACATTTGCTTCTTCTGGACATTAAAACATAAAACATCATTACATACATTGACATGCTGTATATCATTTTGAAAAGTCAATTAAAAACTACATCAAAACAACTAATATTTGAAAGTGAATAGGAATGAAATTAAGATGATATATATGTTGAGCAAAATGGAGATGCTAAATTGCATGCAAGTAAACATATTTTACACACAGTAAACATATAGCAAACATGACAAGCCATAGTAAATGTATTGACATATACATTACTACAGTAAATTTCTCTAAATTTTTGCATATATTTGCATATAAAGTGCACATCAAAATGGTTTTTTTCTAGATGGACATGTGTATATAATTTTTTTGCATATGATCTCATTTGTCTTTTTTTTTTTTTAATAATGCATCTCATTGAAGCTGATGGAGGAGCTGGCAGCTAAAGAAGAGGAGGAAGCCAACAAAAAGCCAAAAGGGAAGGAAGAGGCGAAAGACAAAGGGAAAAAAGAGAAAGGGAAAGGAATAGAGGAGGTCCATCACCCACTTTAAATAAAAAAATCATTCATTTGAAATGCCAGTGGGTTTAAGTTTGAAGTTTGGGACTTTGATGAGGGTTTTATTACTTGGCCTGTCACTGACACTCAGCCTTTGTTATAGGAGGAAGAACCTGGATTGAAGATGCTGCCATCTGCTTTCCTGCCAGATCTACAGAATGGCCAGAAAACGTTCTCTGGCAAGTCCAAATGAACTCATTTTAACGTGCCAATTTTCTAGAGATGGATCAAGCCTACACAAAGTTTCATGGTCAACTATTAACAATTCCTTTAAGTCTAGGCTTAGGATTAATCTGGGTTCTGGGTTCATTCAGCCTAGCCCTGTACTAAACCTTACTCTCAGTGGAGAATGTCCTTTTAGAATCCTGTGTAGCGTGGGACTATTTTTGTGTGGGAAACCAACCTAGTCCCAGATTAGCTTGTATGTGGGCCCACATTTTATTTCCTCACTCTCATAACTACAAAACTAAGACGTAGGTTTTGTAGGTACCGAAGATTTATAATGGCCTCAAATGTATTTGTTGAATTGACCAATAAACCTGTCTTTGTGAATGATTGCAGAGGTTTGGCAGAACAGAGATGAGTCCAAGAACTTTGGCCAGCGACACGAAGCAGAACTTATTAAAGAGCAGAAGAGGAAGGAGATAGAGGCAGAAATAAGACTTCAGGTGACAGGAGCACTGACTCTTGATTTTGTTTTCTTGCAAGAGCAACTCTGAAAGGGCCCATACCCTGACAAGCCACAACAGTAAAGCTATAACAGGTGAAGTGAATAACATTGCACTGATGATCTCATTACAATGGCACCTGTCAAGGGGGGAGTATATTAGGCAGCAACTGTCAGTTCTAGTTGTGTTGGAATCATGAAGAATGGGCATAAGGATCTGAGTGACTTTTGATGGCTGAATGACTGGGACAGAGCATCTCCAAAGGAAGGTTTTGTGGGGTGTTTCTGGAATGCTGTGGTTACTATCTACTAACAGCAGTCCAAGGTAGGATGACCAGTGAACCGGAAAGAAAGAAAGTAGGCAGAGGTAGTGTGATGCTCTTGGCTTCTGTTTGGAAACTTTAAGTTTTGACATTCATGTAGATTTAAAAAAAAATGTTTTCTGACACCACAACATTTTGAAGTGCTGCTAACGCAGTGTCACTGGGCAGCTTATAGTGTTTGGAGGAAAACACTGACTACCACTTCTGTTATGTCAGCTAACAGTACTGGAACTGTACTGGATAGCATCAAGCTAAATGCTGGGGCCTTGCTGCCTACCCACAAACCATGGAGGCCTCACCTCACAAAGCCTCCATTATGCTCATTCAGTGCCCTCAACAAATATTGACCCCCCCTGGTAAATGTGAACAAAGTGGGATGTAGAAAACATTCTTTATTGTCTATACATTTGATATTTCATTAAAAATTTTTTACCAAAAATCAAAATTCTTTATTCAGTTTAGCAAGACTCTTTTTAGCCCTGACATACAAATTAAGCAATACTCATTTTATGTTGGGTATGATATGTCTCTGAATCTTATAAATGGGCATTAATTATAATGTAAATTACATTCATTTCTATGTTTCTGTTTTTACTGTTATCCCCTCTGATAAAATAGACAAAAACTGGTCTTACAGTAATATTTTGCTTATACTGCATACTGTAATATTTTTTTTTTTTGCCCAGGAGCTGCATGGCCATCAGGGTTGCATGTGCTGTCAGTAAAGATCTTTCTGATCTGCACTAATTATATTCCTGAGATAATGTGACTTTTTGCTATTTGGACAGGTGGATGAGTTGATGAGACAAGAGCTTGCTAATTGGAAGCTGGCTTTGGGGGGCGACAAAGGTGGGAAGGCCAAAGCTACCGCAAAGGTCTGGAGGATTCTGGAGATTAAAATAAGTATCTAAGTGATTAGTCTGCTCATTTTACAGTAGGCTTCTGAGTAGAGGAGACAGTAGAGGGCAGTATTTCTTTCTTTCTCTGCACAGAAAAAGAAGGGATCAAAAAGTGGCAAGAAGAAAAAGAAAGACAAAGATCTTACAGCTGATAGGTGATTTTCCTACCTGTGTCTGTAATGTTTGTATACATTCTTATGTTCAGAGATGGCCCTACAGAGATGGTCAAATTTATCCCATTCCTTTATTCTCCCTCAGGACCATTGAGTCGCTGTATCAAGAGCTGGTGGAGCAGGGACTGCTGAAACCAGCCAATGATGTTAAACTTCAAGATTACATTGGTATGTACCAGTATTTAATTTGGCAGGTTATTTTTTTCTGTTTTTGGCATGAATGACAACAACTTGTCTGTAACTATACAGAGGAACATTTAAGCATCTGTTGTGCTGTTTATGTTCTGGGCATACATGGTATGACACAATAGCATTTATATTTTAGTAACAGTTCTCTGTAATTTATTTAGTGTTTCTTTGTCATTTAGGGGACTACAGCTACCTTGGCACGACCCTGCGGCAGACAGACATAGAGCCCATGCCTTCCTTATCTGATGTGCGACAAGTTATGGCTCTTTATGCTGTTTTACCTCTAGGTATGTAGCCTTCACTAATAATTGTTCTTACTCTTAAAATAACTTGTAACCATGTGTAATGTTATCAGAACTATCAGGCAGGTGCACATTTTAAACTTACCTAAACAAATTTTTGCCAGGTTTTACACACATTTTGCATGCAAACATAAACAGATCTGTTGAGATTGATTCATCTATTCTTAAAAGAAAAAATGTGATGATGATGATGATGATGATGATGATTATTATTATTACAATTGTTCTTAATGTTTATTTGTCTTGTAAGAGTCTATAACAAACTGACACCTCCACATAAAGAATGAATGTGTCGAGGAGCGACAGTGGCAAAGTAATATTTTTTTCCTTTTAGCCACGGCTAGGTAGCAGCAGACAAAGTTGAACTGCACAAGTATGTCCACTGACTCCCAGGCACCCTGCAGCAGCACCTGCATGTGTTCAGCTTAGAGTTTCACACCTTAAAAGAACAAAACAAGCCATGACCTACTTAGAGCTCTAATGTGATGTTCTCAAAAAAATGTTTGTTTTGAACTTGCAAGGAAAGGTTTGTCAAGCAAATGGAATCCATCCTAGACGTACAGAAGATGTGTCTGTGATGTTTGAAATTTTCAAAATTGCTTATCCTGGCCCTTTTTATTATTGTTGTTGTTGTTGTTGTTGTTGTCTTTTCCAGCCTCTGCTGCCTAGCCGTCTTAAAGATGTCTCTCTCTCGCCCTCTCTCTCTCTCTCTCTCTCTCTCTCTCTCTGTTTCTCTGACTCTTGAAGGTTCCCAGGTTGTGCATGAGAAAGTCCCTTTAGTGAAAGCCATCCTGCTGGTGGGGCCAGCAGGGGTGGGGAAGAAGATGTTAGTCCATGCTATCTGTCAGGAGACAGGAGCAAACCTCTTTGATCTTTCCCCTTTAAATCTTATGGGGAAGTACCCAGGCAAAAATGGTCTACAGATGATGCTCCATATGGTGTTTAAGGTAAAAACTCAATAGTGATGGGTAGCACACTGTTTTAGCCCCTCTGTCTGTCATCTGTCTTGTTAATGCGATGTAATGCAGTGTTTTCTGGACTTGGAATACTCCTGGGTGTTCTCTGTGTGTTCTAACTAGGATTACACAATACATCTTCTGCTGTCTGTTTTTGCCATATTGGCCTTCATAATAGTGATGTTGCACAAGGTTGCATTGCACAGATGAGCCTTTAAGCTATCACTGAATGTTCTGTTATAAGTTGAACAGCCTGACTAAAGACAGTTGTCTGGTTATTTGGATGACCCAGGGCTTTGATATACACTAATACACTATATATTAGTATAACTAATATTTGGCCAACCACGTCAAGGTTTCTTTAGTGTGTGTTTTTATGCTACAAGGAATATTACAAATACAATGTGTATCAATATAATTACAATATGGTATTTTGTCCATATAGTTTGAATCCGGTATAAATTTCCAAATAGGAAATAGAAGTGGTGTCTGTTTTGTAATGTGTTTCAGGTTGCCAGATTAATGCAGCCCTCTGTGGTGTGGATTGGTGATGCTGAAAAAATGTTTTACAAAAAAGTACCAAAGGAGGAGAAAGAGGTGACCAAACCCTTTTAGGAAATCACTTTAACTTAATGAAATATGGCTATATTATGGAATAATTTAATAAAATACAATGTTGTTTTTTTCACCAAAGTTTAAATGCTGGTCTTTATTTTATTCACAGCTAGATCCAAAACGACTAAAGAAAGATTTTCCAAAGATTCTTAAAAATATCAAAGGAGAAGACCGTATTTTAATTATGGGAACAACAAATGATCCATTCAATGCAGACATAAAATCACTATGTAAGCTTTATACCAAGATTATCCTTATACCGCGACCAGACTACGCTTCAAGATATGGTATGTGAATTTTCTTCTTTCCTCAAATTCAGTTGATCAGTCAAAAAATATTTTGGTGGTCAAATCTACACTGGAGCGATGACAAGTAATGTAAGCCTCTACCCCACCAATTAGCCTAAATGATCACACAAGTGCCTCAGATTTGCCTCAAATTGCATTAAATATATGACCTGAATTTTGACCAATAAGTTTTTTTTTTTTTCCTTTTTTCCCCGTTTTAGAGATTACATTATACCATGAGTCAAGAGTGTGATGATTTAGTCATACAGTTAGAATGATACTAATTGGTGGAGCTTTCATTGTTAGCTAGGTTAACCTTCTATCTCCAGTGCAAAACTAAAGAAGCAAAATTCTGACATCTAACTATGGGTGGACAATATGACACAAATTATTTTACGATATTTTAAGACATTTTCTTGATCTGCTCTAAACTATTTGATAAATTGGAAAAGAGAAAAAAAAGTGATTTATAATTAACATTTGACACACTACACTGCACTTAATCCTTAGTCCTCTTTTTAGTGAGGGTCAGTGTTCTTTAAGTACTGACGATATTCACAGTATGGTCAGAAAAGCATAGTAAAATAAACTGATGTGATTTATCATGGTGTGTGACCATAAATATTATCAAATTGCCAACCTCCACATCAAACATACCTTGAATGGTTGACTACCTTTGTGCGTGAGGGGGAAAAATGATATAAATCCTGGTGTGTGTTTTTTGTAGTCATGTGGAAGCAGCTAGTGCAGCGTAACGGTGGGGTGGTGACCAGCGCTCTGGACATCAGCTCTTTGGCCAAGATCTCAGATGGTTACACACCGGGTCACATGATTCGGGTGGTACGCAGTGTCTTAACTGAGCGACGTATTCAGCAGCTGGCTAAACGGCCACTGGTCGCAGCCGAGTTTGTCTCTCCCCTGGCCAAGATTGACCCTGTGTTCCAGGATGAAGAGGAGGCCCTTAAAGTAAAGAAACAGTTGTTAGCTTTTCCCTTGTTGGTTTTGTTAGCTCTTCCTGTGTAAATTTTGTGCGAAATGATAAATAAGACAGAAAGAAAACATCTTTTAGAAGTAAAAGATTAATAGTATAATAATTAATGAGTATTAATGATATAATATAAATTGTATCTACACTGCATTTATACTGTGTTTTTCTACAGAACTGGTATGCTAAAACTCCTCTTGGTAAGAAGAGAGTCAAGGCTGCCTCAGGGAGGGAGGAAGAGGCAGAAGCCCCAGCAAAAGGAGGCAAAGATGCCAAGAAAGAGAAGAAAGGAAAGAAGTAACTCAAAATGTAAAGTTGATTCCCAAAGACAGCGTCACTTTATTTGTCTCTTGTCTGGAGGGATGCAGCATTTATTTTTGTTGTCCTGCCAAACTTGTTTATAGACACTCAAGAGACATGAATGCCTCCAGATATGCTGACAGCAGTCAGGAGGTAATGTTGGTCTATTAGGTCTATTAATAAATAGACATCGTAATCTTCCTAATTAAAAGAGATTCCTATTCCCATTCTCTGTGAGACAGCATAAACCCACTATAGAACACAAAAGATCCAAGCTTATCTATATCCACTCTACACTACGTCATAAAGGAACTTAAACATATTCATAAGGAGTATGTGATGACACATGGTTTGCTATGAAAACGGCTGTTTATGAAATACGACCAGTATTATTGGAATGTGTGTGTTTTTATACATATGATGCATCAATGACTACAGCTCTACGTATGTCCAGAAATGCTTACAGACTGACGTGCAAAAAACAAAAAACACTCAGTTATGGGATTTCTTTTTTTTGCTGGGTAATGTAACCCAAAAGTTAAGACTGCCCACTGGGAATGTTCCCACCCTCTCCTCCTGATGGTCTGGACTTTTGGCTGTGGCTAACTGAGAAAACCTACTTTGTGAAATACACACCTGGAAGCAGGGGCGGACTGGCAATCTGTGCGTTCTGGAAAAGTCCAGAATGGCCATCTGGTGCACAGCCGTCAGCCTGCCTTTCTCCCTAACTGAATAACAATAGCAGATGGCACTAATGCGGTCACTTATCAGGTGTAAAATCCATAGGTAAAAGCCAACAAAAAAGAGTGAATTATTCTGTTGTGGAGGTTGGTATATAGCTGTTGTTTTTGTATTTGAAGCGTGGGGCTGGAAGCATTTTAGCTTTTCAAAATCGTTCAGTTTGACGTCGCTGGATGATGGCCGAGACGTAGAGATCTGCTAGTGGCTGTTTGTACATGTCCAGCTGGTGGGCCTGTTTGGGAGAAAGTCCAGGACTGTTTTTTAGTCCCAGTCCACCCCCGCCTGGAAGAGTTACGTCGGAATTCCCAGATGACCAGAGCAAGTTCTAATCTTCTGAAAGCCAATTTGTGAGCACACATACATCTTTGGAATGAATTCTAAATGTCAGACACACTGCAGTGGCCTCCTCCTGTCAGGAATCCAAACCAGAGGTTGCAGTTGTTAACTCTGTGCCATACATAGAAGTGAAAAGACAGCGTGTGCCTAGAGTCAAGGTCAACTAACAGGAGAGGGGGATTTTGTGCCCTCAGTCAGACAAGTGGAGCTGTGATTGGTCTAGGGAAACTGAGACGTCCCCCAGACTGGGGTTTAAGAGATTATCTCGGACCAACAAATGGACAGGGATTGTATCACGACTTGCAAATACATGCATGTGTTTCTGTGATGTTTGAGTGTGTTGGACCTCTGAAAAGCTTTACTTTTACTGGTGATTGAAAGACTTACCAAAGTTTGATGTTTTATTTGTTTCAGTTGAAAACAACAAGCTGCAAACAGCTGCTCTTGATTTAACGCCTTCAAGGTCATCCACCTCTGTTTTCAGTCACATGCCTCCAGTGTCATGGGAAGCACAATTCGCACAATTTGTCTCTTTTCGTATCATATATTTAGAGTGATCGTACAACAACACTGTTGAATTGCTCAATTTGATTGTAGAGCCCGGATTTGATTTCAACATAAAACACAGATGTTATTGAGTGCATTGCTTCTTTCACAATCGTGCACATGTGAAGTTGATTTGTGATCTACATGCATACTCGTTAAGTTGCTTTTCAAAAGGGAGGAGAAAGACATGGCTGCAGGAAATGTGAAACTCATTGCGATGGGCTCTAAACAACTACCTGGAAGCTTAAGTGCTGGGATCAGTTGTATTGCCAAGTTCTAACTTCACTCAACACATCCACACATGGCGACTGATCTTTGGCATATGGCTATTTTTAAAGTGGCGTTCTGTCTCTGCATCACCAGAAGGGTTAGTCTGTCAGAGACCACCTGTACACACCTGTAAGGAGACACATTTTAGAATAACTGTTCATTGTTTTAAGAGTAATTAGTGGAACACTGGGACTCCATTAGTGTACAAAGGCTTCCAAAAAATCAAAATGCAAATCACTCAAAATACACTATATTGCCAAAAGTATTCACTCACCCATCAAAATAATTAAATTCAGGTGTTCCAGTCACTTCCATGGCCACAGGTGTATAACTTCAAGCACCTAGGCATGCAGACTGCTTCTACAAACATTTGTGAAAGAATGGGTCGCTCTCAGGAGCTCAGTGAATTCCATCGTGGTCCGACGTTAGGATGCTGCCTGTGCAACAAGTCCAGTCGTAACATTTCCTCGCTACTAAATATTCCACAGTCAATGGTCAGTGGTATTATAACAAAATGGAATCGATAGGGAACGACAGCAACTCGTAAACTGACAGAGTGTAGTCAGCGGATGCTGAGGTGCGTAGTGCGCAGAGGTTGCTGACCTTCTGCAGAGTCAGTCGCTACAGACCTCCAAACTTCATGTGGCCTTCAGTGTCCGATTCTGCCTTGTTTTCACAGTAAACAGTAAAATGAACATTGCATTTGTTCTCTTTTTAGCTGGTCTTGTGTTAAGTCACAAGTAAGAAAACCTTGTGCTAGTAAAGGGTGTTTTGGCTCTGACCTGCCGTCTAGTGGATATAGCTTCTCCAGTGCAGAGTATGTGAACAACGCTCTGCACACGTAGCCACCGTGTACACACATATGCAGTGGTGAACAGTATATTATACACTATATGGACAAAATTGTTGGGGCATCTTTTTTCAGGGTTTGGGCTGAGGCCTCCCTTAACATTGTGGAAACCAGCTCAAATAGACTTATGTGGTTCTAAGTGTGACTCTATGAACATGGACAAAATATGTTGAAAAGCTAAGAAAATTAGTAGCAGCCAGCTTAAAGTATGAATTTGTCAGCACTTGTCCGTTTCTTACTACTAGAGCCAAATGTTTGATTATTGAGAAATGCAGTTTGAACAGTGCTAACTGGTGTGATGAGCTTCCATTAGTTGTTAGCTCCAGTGCAAAACTAAAGGATGGACAGAAGTGTGCACAAAATTTAGGCATAAAGATAACTGTTACTGCAATGCAATATATTTTTGTTAATTTTTATAGATAACAGCTGGTAGATAAATATATAGATAAATAGCTGGTTTTTCCATTGGTGTTGACCTGTAAGCATTGCTTTCAAGTAAGCATACACGTGTGCAACATGGCTAAGTGTCTGCTATGCAGATCATTCCAAATTACAGAAATTTATCTGTGTCCGATTCTGCCTTGTTTTCACAGTAAACAGTAAAATGAACATTGCATTTGTTGTCTTTTTAGCTGGTCTTGTGTTAAGTCACAAGTAAGAAAACCTACTTGTGCTAGTAAAGGGTGCTTTGGCTCTGACCTGCCGCCTAGTGGATATAGCTTCTTCAGTGCAGAGTATGTGAACAACGCTCTGCACACGTAGCCACCGTGTACACACATATACAGTGGTGAACAGTATATACACTATATGGACAAAATTGTTGGGACATCTTTTTTTCAGGGTTTGGGCTGAGGCCTCCCTTACTTCCAGTGAAGGGCAATCTTAATGCTTCAGCATACCAAGACAATTTGGACAATGCCATGCTTCCAACTTTGTGGATGCAGTTTTGGAAATAACCTTTTCTATTCCAGCATGACTGTGCCCCAATGTACAAAGCAAAGCTTCATGAAGATATAACTGGATGAGTTCAGTGTGGAAGAACTTGACTGGCCCACACACAGTTCTGACCTCAACCCCATCCAACACCTTTGGGATGAACTGGAACGTAGATTACTAGCCAGGCCTTATCGTCGGACATTAGTGCCTGACCTCATAAATGCTCTACAGAATGAATGGACACAAATTCATTGGAAAGATTTCCAAAATCTTATGGAAAGATTTCCAAGAAGAGTGCAAGCTGTTACAGCGGCAAAGGGTGGACCAACTCCATTTTAAAGTCTATGTATTTGAATGCAATGTCATTAAAGTCCTTGTTGGTGTAATAAGCAGGTGTCCCAGTACTTTATTCCATATTTAAATTTACATTTACGGCATTTAGCTGACGCTCTTATCCAGAGCGACATACATCAGTGCTCAAGTGGTCCACTTCTGTTTCTTAAACCTGTAAAGCTAAATTTAAATCAACGTCTGCTATTCAACCAAGTTACTGCATGCTAGGTACACCTAAACAACACCTGTCAAAGAAAAGTCAGAAGTTAAGACAAAAGTAAGGGAGGGTTGGGGATAAGATCGCAGCTGCATGCTGATTCAGCTGAAGTGGTTTTGTTACCTTCAGTGGAAGTCCAGTCAGTAGAGCTGCAGTAGTCCAGTTTGGAGATGACCAGAGACTAGACGTGAATCTGCGTAGCTTTCGTGGTGAGAAAGGGTCGGATTCTTCTGATGTTGTAGAGAAGGTATCTGCATGTTCTGGACATCTGGTCAACCTGCGGCGAGAAAGACAGATCTTCATCTAGCATAACACCAAGATTTCTTACCTTCTTTGAAGGGACAACTGAGTTCCCAACAGAAACAATGAGGTCGTGGCTTGGTGAAGGACTCCCTTTGATGAAGAGGAGCTCGGTCTGAGACATGGGTTGAGGCCTGGTTGTTGCTGGAAGGGAAAGAGAGAATAAGTTGCATATCATCAGCATAAAAGTGGTAGGAAAAACCATGTAAGGCTATTACATCCCCAAGAGAACCAGTACACAGAGAAAAGAAGTGGTCCAAGGACCGAGCCCTGTGGAACACCAGTGGATAATCTTTGTGGAGCAGACTGGGTGCATTTCCATTCTACCTGGTACCTCCAGTCATCAAGGTAGGAAGCAAACCTTTGCCAGGCTGTGCCTGAGATCCCAAGGTTGGAGAGAGTGGCGAGGAGGATCTGATGATTGACTGTGTCAAAGGCAGAAGAGAGGTCAAGGAGGATCAGAGCAGAAGACAGGTTGACTGATCTAGCCACATGCAGTTCTTCGGAGAGGGCAAGTAAAGCAGTGGAAGTCCAGTCAGTAGAGTTGCAGTAGTCCAGTTTGGAGATGACCAGAGACTGGACGTGAATCTGCGTAGCTTTCGTGGTGAGAAAGGGTCGGATTCTTCTGATGTTGTAGAGAAGGTATCTGCATGTTCTGACAGTCTCTTCATCTACCATAACACCAAGATTTCTCACCTTCTTTGAAGGGACAACCGAGTTCCCAACAGAAATGATGAGGTCGTGGCTTCAGTGGTTTCAGTGGAGTGTGCCATCTTGCCCCTGGACTGGTGAGGGTCCTGAAGCCTGTTTTGAGAAAGAAACAAGTTGATTTGGTTATAAATGGCACGTTCCAAGACTTTGGAAAGGAAGGAGAGAAGAGATACCGGTCCAGCGAGGGTTTCTTCAAAATCGGTGTGACCACTGCAGACTTGAAGGCAGATGGAACATGACCGGTCATCAAGGAGCCATCGATTCTGTAGGCGATGTGTGGGATGAGATCTGATGATATCATCTGGAGTGTACTCGATGGGAGAGGGTCGAGCGGAGACGTGGTAGGTTTGCTGGACGTCAGGAGTCGTAACACTTCCTCAGGAAACTGGGCAGCATGGCCTGGCCTCTGTGTGGCGGGCAGCATGGTGGTTGGAGGAAAGGTTCTTCTAATATCATCGATCTTCTCATGGACTTACTGCTAGCAAGGCAGCTGGTGGCCTAGTGGTTAGGGCGTTCGCCCTGCAACCAGGAAGTTGAGGATTCAATTCCCAAGACTGCTAGGCACCTCTGAGGTACCCTGCGCAAGGTACCGTCCCCACACACTGCTCCTTGGGTGCTGTGTTCCTGGCTGCCTGCTGCTTCACTTGGTGAATGGGTTAACTACAGAGAAAGAATTTCGTGCTGTGGTGTGTTCGTGTATGACAGAATGGTCACTTTCCCTTTTTTCAATATTAGAAGACCTTCTTCTACAATTTATTTAGCATTTAATGTGTTTGATTATCTACCCGTCAGTGTCCCATCTAGTAAACATAACGACACCAAGCAGAGATTGCTGTAGTCTGACTAGCTCTCTCACACATGCTCTTGTCTGTCAAACAGATCACCAAAACAAAATACGGAGGCTTTGCTTCATCCTCTCCTCCAGAGGAGGGGGGGCACTGGCATGCAAAAATTGCTGTCACTATCACACAAAGGAGGAGATGCATTTACAATGAAGAAAAAGTCCTAAATCTAAATGCTTCATCTGTTGTTTGTCCTTGTCACTGTACTTAAATATTATTTTGATTTTGGATTTTTTTAAAAGCATTTTAATGTTTCAAATATTATTGAAATTGAATATTTCCATAATAAATTTTTTATTTAAAGCATCAAAATGAATGAAAATCCTTAAAAATCCTCCTGCCCATCAGTTTTTTTGTGCATTTGAATTTATTTATGTATTAAACCAAATCACAAAATTGTAAATCAAATTCATAATGTTGTAAAATTAAATGGCCACAGTTTACTTCTGGTTGCTGCAGTGCATACCACTACATAATACACTAATACATTTTTTAATTATTCGTTAAAACGTTCATATCGAGTGAGTCAGAATGTCCGTATCTTTTGACTTTTGCTCAAGTATATTTTTTGCTACATTTTACTTTTAATTGACTAAGATTTTTAAAGAAGTACCCAAATGTAACTATAGTTTTTTTTCCCCATTCTGGCTATCTATTGGGGCTAATCCTTCTAAAGACACTGCATGCATGTGTAATTATGGGTGTTTATAATGAGTTGAGTGATGATGTATCAGCATGGCATTAAGGATCCCTTAATATCCCTTGATTTATATACATCACATAACCTGGGCTACCATGGATACACAATATAGGTCAGTCATGATCATAAAAACACTGCACTGAATTTTAGGTAAAATCTGGACTTTTTACTAATCCATGGCTCAGTATATTTTGTTTGCTATGATTCCATGCAGACTCCATGCAGACAAATAAGATCTCAAATAAGAACAGAGCAAAGTGGAACTCAAGACCTTTTTTGCATTCTGAAAAAACATAGAGGTAGACTTTGTGTTGAATGTAATGAGGAACTAAATGTAACTAAATGTTATTAAAAGTGTTAAAATTATTTTCCAATTACCAACTAAAATATGTTTATAAATTATAACTAAAAAAAGGTTGCATGTGATTAGAATGTGGTTAGCATGCTAAGGTAAATAACCTGAACATGTAACCTACTTGACTGGCCCACACAGATTGACAGATCTCGATCACATAAATTCTAAGCACCATGTCCTTTTCTTTCATTTATTTAAGTCTGTGGGAGATCACAACAACCTTGTTGGCTTTCTTAAATGTCAAATTTGTTTAAATTTTTTTGCTAGACTATTTGGCAGCAGTAAATCCCAGCCTTACCATCTCCTGCGTTAGTAGATGGGATTCACCCTGTGAAGTCTAATAGTGAGATGTTGCTATCTTTATGGATAATGACACCCGGCTATTTTAGAAAAGAGAGTGTGAGGAGAGATAGGTCAGCTGTTCAGTATTAGGCTCTGGTACGGCTGTAAAAAAAAAAAAGAGTAAACACTTCTGCTTTGTGGCTCAGGGAACGGGGGACTGTACCACTCGTGTGAAACGCTGGCCAAACCTTTTTGTGAATTGTTGGGGATTTGTGCAAAAAGAAACCAAAACTACACAAAAAGCTTGGAAAAACTCTTCATATTTCTTACAGGTCTTTAGCCACTATTCATCATTCTGAGTGAGAAATGTGGGGGTTTTTTGGAGTGCGAAGGTGCTGTTAAATTCACACCATTTATCTGAGGATGGAGTGGGTGAGTAGTAAACCAGTTCCTCAGTTTATACTGCTTCATGTTATTGATCACTTGAGCAGCTTTTTTGTTGTAACGTTCTTAATCCTCACGTTTTGTGCTTTCGGAACTGTTCCAAGGTCGGATCACTAGTACTCGTGCTAGATAGAATTGTGGAAAAATATATTTTTCATGTTAAAAGAAAAAAATCAGTTAAATTTATTTCAGTGCCAATTAATAAATGAGGCATCTCTTAAGTTTAGAGTATCATGTTTATAGTTGATGTTATTGCACCCCTAAATATTAATTATAGACTAAAGAATTTGTGGATTTTGTTTTTACTTTTGCATGTTAAGAACAGAGTGAAGTGTAGAGATGTTCTCATAATGTGTCAGTGTTGTCCTCATGATGAAGTTGTTGGGGTATCATATTCAAAGATATCACTTTTCACATTCGTCATCATGCTCTCTTCCTTGGATTTGACAACTCATTATTGAATGCCTAAAATAACTCGTTCCTGATGGTCACAAGTGTGCCTGTTTTTCTTGGCTCTCGGCTCATTGATATCTCAAGCGTGGCTGTGATGTTTTGCTGTCTATTGATGTTTTGCTGTCTCTATCAGTGCTGCCTAAACAAACCAGCAGGGTGTGATGGGCCCCAACACATGGCAGACTTGATGATGCTGTTAATGTTAGCACTTTAGCCAGGGGGTACCACTTTTGTCAGCTCTGAATACATTCCCTGCACTCTACACTCTCAGAAAAAAGGGCTCCACACTGTCACTGAATTGGGTACATCATACATCACTGGAGATTTTCCCTTGTCTTCAGTGTGTCTTCAGTGCCTTAAGGGGGGGAATGTCTTCCATATCAGTTGCATTTTTTTAGGTTACCTCCATCCACCTTGTAATGGCTTCCAACTGACTTTTTATGTAAGGTTACAAATATGCCCCATTCACCTGAAAAAAAAAGACTTTTAAATCTACCTTTACAGTACCTTTTTTCTGACAGCATAAGAAACACAGTACTACGATTTCACTGGGCTAGTACCGCAAGGTAGGCTACCTTTAGTTAAGGAAAAATATTGTATGGTATTCCATACAAATAAGGTACAAATATGTCTCTTTTCGTTGGGAGGGGGAATGTAGTGTACCTTTAAAAAAACACCACCACTTTAAGACCAGTGTTATCTTAAAGTACAGTTAGACAGTTTGTCTCTTTAAGGCCTAAAATGTGCCTGTAGATTATTCAGACAATTAGTTATTGTTATAATACCATATCATACAACAATTTTTTGTTACCTCTCCCGCACTTGAAAACCTCATTGGCCCTTTCTGTTGTTGAACATTTCATGATGAATAGACCAATAGAAATGTTTCTTTTTAGGTCTCCTGTAAAGACACCATTTTCAAACAAGGTTTTAATGATGATATAAGATTAGATTAATTACCCAAGATAGGGTACAGGGTAATTATACAAAAGCGATGAACATAGTTCAAAATTTGTATTACCTGAATGAAATATTTCTGCCAATAGCACTAAGTGGGAGCAGCTGGTGGTCTAGAGGTTAGGGACAAACCCAGGACTGCCAGTGGCACCACTGAGGTTCCCGTGAGCGAGGTACCGTCCCCACACACTGCTCCCTGGACGCTTCATTGCTGACTGCCCACTGCTTCCCTTGGTGAATGGGTTGAATGCAGAGAAGGAATTTCACACTGGTGTTCACACTGTGTGCTGTGCTGTGTTCACGCATGACTATAAGGGGCCACTTTATTTTACTTTTCTTTAATTCTTTCTGCCAATACCACAGGAAATGGTGACTCTGTTGGATATAGGCAGAGGCTGGTGAGTGACACAGACGTTCCACCATGGCACGTAAGGCTCTTGTATTTTGCAGACACATTTTGTTCAAACAGAAACGTGTAACTGAACAGACAGAAATATCCACCTCTAACGATGTACATGTGTCACTTGCCTTTCCGATATGTACCGTTTAGTGAAAAAAATCGAGGTGCTGAAAGGTCTTGAGGATGTGACGCTCAGTGAGAAGGAAGCCTGCACCTTCGAGGTGATTCTGAGTCACGCTCATGTCCACGGCACATGGACCAGAAATGGAGTTCCAATCAAGTCAAGGCCCACATGCCGCATTTCAGCACGAGGGAAGACACACACTCTGATGCTGACGCGTGTGTCCCTGTCAGACATGGGCCTGATCAGCTTTCAAACTGAAGGAGCTGAGACCTCTGCTACTCTCACGGTCACAGGTATCCCCATACTGTGCTTTTAGAATGGATCAAAATGGACTGAATATCAAGATCGAAATATTGTACCGTGATTCTACAGGAAACAATTCAGTGCATAACGCTCACCATCATTTTTCCATTAAATGATTTTAGAATGTCAGAATTGTTTAGCCGTCTCTACGACTAAAATAGACACATAAACAAACACATTGACAGTGTGCTTAAAAGTCAAATAAAAGAAAATCCCCCCCCCCCCCAGTCTCATCTGTGTTAGAGATAATAAATGTAGTATCAGTGTTGGATATCCCATCACATATCATGTATAAAAGATCAGTTATGTTAATATATTTGGGATTATTTGCATCTTGTTATGCATTTCATGAAATATATCAATAAATGAGACAATAAGATTTACTGTCCCTGGTGGCTCTTACTGTTAAATAAATTGTCAAAAATCTAATTTAGATAATTATCCGCTTACCCCAGCTGTAGTAATCAGCCATGACATGTTTGGAGTCCAAATTTTGCTACTTTTAACACTGGTGCTATGAGGCTATGGTTACTTACACTGGAAGTCCTGTATCGTTTCTGTAAATACATCCCCAAAACATAATCCCCAAAATCTTAAACCTCACCCAGCTCTTCCCTAAGGCAGTGCAGACTTGTAGATGTGGTTTAGGACACAGTATGATTTAATCGTAAAAATGAACAAAACTTTTCTGCTGAAGACAGCTTTTTAAGACAACACCAGGGCTGGCGAGGACTTGCCCTAGACCATATGAATTTGTATTTATGACACACATGACCACAAAAAAACATTCTAGACCAGCATTCTTACTTCTGAGCAAATTTGTGAAAACAGACCCTGTTGTCAAAAGCCTGCCTGCCCTGATCTACGCTGTTGACTTCTAGTATCAGTTAGCAACATTAGCCTCATTGCTCCTGTTCCAAAACTAAAGAAGCAAAATTGACACCAAACAGGTCTTGGCTGATCAGCTACATCTGGGCTAATTGGAAATGGTGTCAGTGCGATTTATCACCAAACCATGCTTTTATTTGCTTCCAGGCACAGGACTAGTTCACGTCTGGAAGTTTTTAGCACTGATCATCCCAAAGCACACAACTGAGCTAATGATCAATGAGTGTGACCAAAACTAGATCTAAAGAACACTGTAATATATAATTGATCAAAGTTTATTTTTTAAAAAATATGAACACAGCTTCAAGAAATTGTCTTTGTAAATGTAACATATATTCTCTTTTACACTTTCCTTTCCTCTAGCCCGAGATATACAGATTGTAAAGCAACTTCAAGATGCCAGTGCGACTGAGAGAGAGACTGTAACGTTTGTATGTGAAGTTAACTTGGAGGACGTGGATGCGAAATGGTTCTTGAACAACAGCAGAATAAAGGCTGGAGAAAACATTAAAATCAGACATGAATGTAAGCATCCGAAATTAAAGTCTTATTGTATAATGAATTCCTTTACTTATTGTTTCATTTCCTTAATATTCATTCATTGTCATTGTGTAAATATTTCATTTTCATTCATGAAACAAAATGACATTACAATAGGGCAGCATAAAAAAAACATGATTTAAAAAAAATATTGAGACTGGTCAAGGCATTTAAAACATCTGCTTTATCTAGTTGTGGACTTCTGGGAGTACAGTAATGGGTTGTCTAAATAATTCAAACTATATTTAATCTTATTTGGAATCTTAATATATTTTTACACTTAAACACAGGCAAAACTCACTCATTAACCTTGAAATCTATCAAGCCTGAAGATGCTGGTACGATCACATTTATGGCAGACAGAGTTGCTTCAACAGCAGTGCTCAGAGTGAAAGGTAAAAATCAATCGTTTACAGTTTATCTACATTTCAGTAAAGCCCTAGAACTCATCATGAGCAGGTGTAAAACTAACAAACTTGTTGCAGAGCTTCCAGTTCATATTATGAGGCCACTACGGGTGAAGACTGCCATGTATAAACACAGAGCCCTGTTAGAGTGCCAGGTCTCCCGTGCCAATGCTGAGGTCACGTGGTACAAGAGAAGCCGAGAAATTGCTACTAATGGGAAATACCAGGTGGTTAGTGAAGGTGTTTACAGGCAACTCATCATTGATGAAGTGGGCTCTTCAGATGAGGACATTTTCATCTGTGATGCTGGTAATGACAAGACATCCTGCCAGCTCTTTGTGGAGGGTGAGATACTCATGGCTTATACTCATAGCATAATTTTAATAATAATAATAATAATAATAATAATAATAATAATTCAATAGTAATAAGGAATATTACTAAAAGATTCATAATCTGTTTTACATAACATGATCACAATGACCAAAAAATAGCTAACAGAATATTCCACATGTATAATATGTATAATATCAGAAGGATTTTACTAACTTGTTGCTTTTACTATTATTTAAACGGATGAGATTTTGTCTCATTGGCTATAAAGAGCATTTATAGTTTGAGCTTGAACTTTACAGATACATTATGCCTATCTTTCCAGAGCAGGCCATCAGTATTGTGCGAGGGCTGAGCTCAGTTGAAGTAACAGAGCCTAACGAGGCTCGTTTCAGAGTGGAGACGAGTATTAAGGCAGAGCGAGCTCCTAAATGGACTTTGAATGGGGAGCTACTGTCCTCCAGCCCAGAGGTTAAGATCGAGAGGGAAGGAACCTCACACTGGCTAGTTTTCAGAAACACCAACAGCAGCTTGTGTGGCACTGTCCAGTTCAGCTCAGGGAAGAGCAAGTCAACAGCAGAGCTCCTTGTTGCAGGTAAATAGCTACAGTTGCTGTAGAGCCTCTAGAACTAAACACTGATAGATTTCAATGAATCACCATTCACTTGTTGATGTGCCTCAACTGTCCTAACAGAACGCCCCCTGGTGGTCAAGCAGCCCATTTCAGATGTGGAGGTTAAAGAGAATGGGTCAGTGACTCTAAGCTGTGAGTTCTACCCTTCACCCAGAGTTGTACGTTGGTTCAAAGGTAGGACCCCATTGCTAGAATCCACAAAGTATCGCATGAAGCGTGAAAAAAAACGTGCTGAGCTCACTATTGTGGAAGTGAAGGCCATGGATTCAGGGGAATATCGGTGTCTGGCCGGTGGAGCTGAGAGCAGGGCTCGAATCAGTGTGGAAGGTAAAGGTTTTTAGGTTATTTTCCCAGAGACTTTATGGCATTCCTTAAGTATTTTTTTTATTAAATTAAACAAGAGTCATTGCAAACATAATCTATTGTTGTTCCATGATTTTTTTTTAATCTAGTGAAAAGATTGAAGATTACACGCCATTTAGAGCAAATGGAGATAGAGGAAGATGGAACTGCAGTGTTTTCCTGTGAGTTGAACCACGAGTCTCCCAGTGTTCAGTGGCTTCTCAATGACAGGGTGATTCAACCCAATTATGTTAACAAGATCCAGAACTCAGGGAAGGTGTACAGCCTCATTCTCAAAAGGCTCACTCCGCAGGAGAGTAGGGTGACTTTCAAAACCATCGGCGTCAGTGAGTCCACAACACTCAGGGTAAAAGGTGAGATTTCTGTTCTGGTCTTTTAACCCCTGTGACTGCTTGCAAAATTCTGTCATGCCACCCGTAGTTATGGTTGCTATGTTCTTTGAACTTCTAGATCAGACCACATGCTAGCTTCTGTAACACTTACATTTGTGCATTTCACAGATGCTCTCATCCAGGTGCTGTCATCCACAATTTAATCGTAAATCAGATGTAGGCAATTATAGCTTAAAGAGCCATATCCAAGGGACCTTACTGGTCTTCTGCATGGAGGAGTCTGAAGTTACACAACATGCTGTGTGACTGCTTGTTCCAAAATATGATTCTAGAGGGAACTAAGGCTAATACTGGAGCTAAGAAAACTCATCTTGGCATTAAAGGAAACTAAAGTAAATAAACTTTAGTTTCCTTTAGAGGCTGTTTTAACTGTTGCCCTGCATTGTCCTTTTTTGTCCCTTCTTGCTTACTTCCCCATGTACTTTTCTCCATGTGCTCTCTGCCCTAGTACTTCTTTCTTATTAGTGTGTCCACCTGTGTTGAATTTGTTATACCTCCTATCCCTTTTGTAGTCATATTTTATGTACATGTAGGGTCCGTGTCTCAGTGTGTTGTGTCTGATCTTACATCATTTACCCTGTGTTATACTTGTGTGATAGTCTTGGTGGTTTGCTGTTGTTTATTTACGAAGTTGTATTTAATTGTTTTTAGTGTTTTGTTGTATTCGTTAAACGCCATCTGCTTGCATCCACATACTTCTTCAACACCTCTTCAATCGTGACAGATCACCAGACCACAAAAACTGAGCAAGTTGTTGACACATAGCAATGACTAAGTGATGGGAACTGAATCTAAACATATAGAGGACTATGACTTGCTGTGAAGGTTTCAACCAATCATTGCAATCTGTGGAGATGGAAAAATGGCCCTCTGGTAAAGTCTGAGTTCTCTTCCTGGCCATCCCAGTTGGGTTCACGTGTTGATAGTGCCTTGTCATGCTTCACAGAGTACCCCAGAGCCACCCACATCATCAGCTCTGCCTAGTGTTCCGGAGGGCCACCTCTTGAAGGCACCCGGTCCACAACACCACTTAGTGCCTTGGTGGTTACCGTTGAGCTGGTTTGTGGATCTACAATGGCACCTCCCTTACTGACTCCACATCCTCCCCTGTCTCTGGAACCACTGTCATCTCTTGACCCTCCACTGACCGCCCAGTCTATTTACCCTGACCAAGTCCTTGACCTGAAATCCTCTGTATCCTCTGATCTACTGGACTCTGAGTCCCCTGACCTGATCTGTCACCATAGTTCTGCATCCTATTACTAGGGCAGTTGCCCAGGACATGAATGCTGCACTGCCAGCTGCCCAGGACTTTTCTGAGTCCCAGCCAGCTTCCCAGGATGTGGCTGCTGACTGGCCGACCTTTCTATTTTCTGCCAGAACAGCCCCTCAGCTCTCTAGATGCTCTATGCGATATGATCCCCTTGTCCATACAGTTGCCTGCCTCTAGTTTTGTACTTTCCTCAATTGTTTATATACCTATTCTTGTCTCTGTCACTCTTGTCTATCCCACTCATTATGGATGTAATCTGTTTTCAGCTTTATGTCAGTCCTTGTTTCTGTCATCATCCCTGTCACTTCTAGTCTCTCCTCATGTCTCCCACTTATGTCTAGTCTCCCATCCAGCCATCAGTCCATATCCAGTTGTCTGTCTACTCTCCCATCCATCCATCAGTCCTGTCTGCTGTTCAGCTTTCCGTCCAGTTGCCTGTATCCCCTGTCCAGTGTCTCCTTTTCAGTTCCCATGTTCTGTTTCTGGCCTCTCTTCAACACCGTCTTTCCTAGCAAGTTCTTGTTTGAACCTTCAGAGTTGCATGTTAGAAATACCCTGCATTTTCCTTGTTCCTTTCTTGTCTATGTCACCATGTGCTTTAATTGTTGTTGTGGTTTCTTTTCTGTGTCCTAGCCCTGCCTGCTTAACAGTGTGTTTACCTGTGTTGAGTTTGTTACTCCTCCTATCCCTGATGTTTCTAGTCTTGTTTCATGTAGCCTCTGTGTTTTTGTCTACTCTTGAGTCAGACATTCTGCATTAACACATTTTCACTATCTATTAGCGTGATCATTTTTACTAAGTTACTCCCACCACCATTCTCACTCCATGTTTTTTTTCTAATGAGTTTTCCTTCACTTGACAGAGGAAGCAGTTCTTAAATATGTGACTGAGAGGCATGTTAGTCCATGGGGTAAAATGAAAGTCCTTCGGTAAAAGCCTTGGTTAAATGCTCAGATTTAGAGGGGAACTTTCATTCTTGGCGAATCATTTGAATATGCAAAACATGTTGAATTTAACTGATGATCAAAAAGGGTGGTAATTTTTCATTTCTGGCGTATCTACATCCCTCAGAGAGGCCAGCGGTGTTCCTCAGGTCTTTGGAAGATGTAGTAGCTGAGGAACGTGGCAAAACTTGTTTACAGTGTGAAGTCTCCAAGCAAACAGTAACTGCTATCTGGAGGAAAGATGGTACAATCCTAACTGCCAGTGAGAAGCATGAAATTCTTCACTTGGGAAAGACTTTAGCTCTCATCATTCACAAGCTCAGAAAAGATGATGCTGGGGATTACTCTTGCGATGTAGGGACTAGCCAAACAAAAGCCAAGGTTGTCGTTCGTGGTAAGTTCCATGCGTTTCGTATTCAAATAAAAGTGACTGACAAAAGTGACATGAGAATGACATTTGACTAATCTTTTTAGACCTCTGCATTACCATTATCAAGCGTTTGAAGACAGCTACAGTTTTTGAGGGGGAGAGGTGCACTTTTGAATGTGGTTTATCACATGACATCATTGATGAGGCTTCCTGGACCCTGAATGGTCAATTGATTGTTAGCAATGGAAGAATCGAAGTTGCTAACAAGGGCTGCAAATACACACTGACCATCCATGAGGTAATGACTTCTGATGCAGGTGATGTGGTCTTCACCATCAAAGATCTCAGCTGCAGGACCATGATGTTTGTCAAAGGTACATGATGTTTGTCAAATCTACAGTAGTTGAGGAATGTTTTGTTTTTGCTAAGTGCAAACTGAGCAAATTATCTATGCTTTCTATTCTCAGAAAAGCCTGTGAGGGTCTTCAGGGACATGCTAAATGTTAAGGCAACACCTGGAGAAGATGCAGAGCTTAGCTGTGAAATCACTAAACCCCAGGCCACCATCAAGTGGTTGAAGAACGGCAGGTTGATCAGAGTCAGTCCTAAATATGAGATTAACCAAAAAGGATATTTGGTTAGGCTTATCATCCATAACACTACTGTAAAGGACTCGGGAGAATACTGCTGTGAGGCTGATGGAACTGCTACTAGAGCAAGGTTAGAGGTCAGAGGTAAGTGCCTCATTTATTAATGTAAAAATGAATTATATTATAATTGTAAGAAGTTTCAAGTTATCTTAATGAATACACTGGTTGTGTGATTCATTTTATTGGTTTGTCGAATCTAGGCAGGGAAACATCTTAGGTATGAAGTCAGAATACAACATTTTGTGAAAAATCATTTCACTGTTTATTTTGGGATATCTAACTAAAATAATTAAAATAATTAAAAACAGCCGCATGTTTTTGTGGTAAATTACAATTAAATACAATGTCTTATTTGCTCAGATTTGACTCTATGGAAGTGTTTGATTTTTCATCTACAAACAGTGCATTTTGTTATAGCCATTTGTGTAGAAAATAAGCATTACAAGAATGTATCTATTACTTTTAGAATTTCAGTAACATTTTCATTGTTTAAATGCACTGTTCACATAAATGTCATGGGATTTCCATTGGGGAAACACATTTTCAGTTTTCTCCACTATTGTCCAGAGACAGCAACAGTGGCCGCACGTTCCAGATACACCATATCTACACTATATCACAGCTTGTGTATTCTTGTTGGAGGGGAACTGCAACTTTCCACTTTCCACTTTGCTATTTGCTGACTTACCCATAAATCTCCTATGAGGACTGTCCAGAGTAGTGTTCTGAATTACAAGCAATGTACAAGCAATGTTATTTGCTTGTAAATGATACTTCAGACTTAAGGTTCATTCAGTGATAATACTTATATTGTAGTATTCCTTAGTAAGTGTTCCTTGTCCTATTGCCTCCATCCCTGTAGACTTCCAGCACACATTTGCGAACGAGCTAAAAGATGTACGAGCAGAAGAGAAGAGCATGGCGATTCTGGAGTGTCAGACTAAAAGGCCTGTCAGTAAAGTGATCTGGTTAAAAGGGATGGTGGTGCTCAGTTCAGGCCATAAATACCTGATGAAGAATAAAGGAGTTGTCCTCTCCCTTACCATCTTCAACCTTGAGAAGAGTGACAGTGATTTGTACACCTGTGATGTTGGGATGATGCAGAGCCGGGCATTACTCACAGTACAGGGTAAGAGCAAAATGCATTGTTAGTAATAATCAGCCTTGTTTCAGCATCTTTGGTCAAAAGATGTAAAACTCTCTGCCTTATTAAATGTCTCTTTGCCGAAGGTAAACATGTATGTGCAGATTTTTAAAGACACATATAGGAAACACCTTTTCATGTTTCATGAACATTGCAAACAAGTCAAAAAATTTTGACTTTCGTGTTTTGTCCCTTAGGTCAAAAAGTGCTCATTTTGGATGAACTAGAGGATGTTGAATGTCTCGAAGGAGACACTGTGATGTTCAAATGTCGCATCTGTCCAAGTGACTTCACTGAAGTGAAGTGGTATCTTGATGAAACCATGCTGTACACAAATGATTTAAATGAGATTAAAATAATCCCTGGAGGTTACCATACTCTTACCATAAAACAGCTTGAACGCAAGGATACAGGAACGATCTCTTTTGAAGCTGGGGACAAGAGATCCTATGCCTCACTGCTAGTAAGAGGTAACAACTGGACTATACTTTTGAAAGTTTTAATTAAGCAACTGATAAAAAAAAAAAATCATACCAAAGTAAAAGGAATTTATTGGAATGTGGGACATAATGTATGTTAACGTGTGTCATTTGCAGAAAGGCGCCCAACAATAACCAAAGCACTGGAAGACACTGAAGCCATAGAGGGAGGAAGTTTGGCGTTGCTTTGTAGGACCTCAAAACCTTGCCATATCATGTGGTATAAAGATGGCTGTTTAGTCTGGAATTCCTCCAACTGCCTGACAAGTCGAGCTGGAAATGAAGCCAGGTTAACCATTCGTGAGGTCAAAGACACAGATGCGGGAGTGTATGAATGCAATGCAGGATCTGTCAGCACCAAGGCTGTTGTGACCGTTAAAGGTACTGTTTCACCCACCAGGAACACTGCTCTTTTATGAAATCCATAAGAATATAAAAGAAAACTATTGAACTATTGAAATCATTAGCTTTTGTAGATTCCATGATTTGTAAAATCTAAATTGCCTGACCCTTGGAGGTCTCTTTGAAGGAAAGATGCCAAAAATGTGTAATTAAATTACCATTTTCCAAATAAACAAAAAAAAATGGACATAATCAAGTTCAAATGATTTACCCTTCATGTTCTGACATATCCTTTCACTAGGAGCTTTTGTCTTTTACCTAGATGTTTCATTTTGACCACCATCCTGTCTGACTGCACTCCAGATGTTTAGTCATTTGTTTTGTATTTATTTAATGGCAGCGGTACCAGCTGAGTTCACAAAACAGCTTCAGAGTCAAGAAGCTGACGAGGGAGGTAGTGTGACCCTGTACTGTGAATTCTCCATACCTGGTGTTCAATACATATGGCGTAAAGGACCAGAGACACTTAGGAATGGAGAGAAGTTCCTGATGAAACAAAGAAAAAATCATATTTGCCTTACAATTCACAATCTGAAGCTGGAGGACTCTGGGACCTACACTTGCATTTGTAGAAACCAAAGAACTATGGCCACCATCACAGTCCATGGTATGTAATTTTAACTGATAACTATTTGTATTGCTGGTGGCTTTTAGACAGTAGCATGACCTCATTATCTCTTTACCAGCTGACCCCATCATGTTCATTAAGGAACTGAAAAATCAAGAGTCAGAAGAGGGCAGGAATGTGACATTACGCTGTGAACTCTCCAAGGCAGGAGTTCCAGTTGAGTGGCTGAAGGAGGAGGAAGTGCTAAGCCACGGGATGAAGTATCTGATGCGACATGTAGCATCAATACAGGAGCTGGTAATCAGGAATCCATTGCCAGAGGACAGTGGAACCTACAGCTGTGTGTGTAGGGGCCAACAGACCAAAGCCACAATTAAGATTAATGGTTGGTCATATTTTTGGGCAGACAGTGCTTTGTGTTTTGTCATGCAAGTTTTGTAAATCAGGCATTAGCTATTTGCGGTAGTAGATCAATTATGAACTCACAACATTTTCCAAACCATTTCATTATTTTGATTGAAAATGTTTCCATAGCTCAACCCATCACATTCAAACAGAAGCTAAAAACCCAAATGGTTGAGGAAGGAACCAGTGTCATCTTGCATTGTGAGCTATCAAAACCTGGACTTCCTGTTGAATGGAGGAAGGGCAATGAGTTGCTCAGGTCAGGAGAGAAGTACCAACTGCGACAACGAGGTTCTGTGACAGAGCTGAAGATTTTTTCTTTGAGATATGAAGACAGTGACGTATACAGCTGCTCATGTGGCAACATCCAGACGTCAGCTAAGGTTACTGTTTCTAGTAAGTGTGACTAAAGATTACTGTTACTAGTCAATTTATTTTCAAATTGTCTGATAGATGTGTATTCCCATTTTGTTGATGGATTTTTTATCCTTGTGCTTTTGTTCTGAACACCTGTAATGCACATCTTATTGTTTTTTTTTAAGGTCTGATTCCACTAAACAACTAGTTAACAAGTCCATCTTTCTTTAAAGCAGATGTATTAGGGCAGAGGAATAGAGAATGGGCAATAATCCATTTCTCCATTAACTTAAAAAGAATACGTTCTTTTTCTGCAGGGAAGCTTATCAGTTTCAAAGAGAAGCTAAAGAACCAGATAGTAGAGGAGGGCAAAGCAGTGACCTTGCAATGCGAACTGTCTAAACCCAGTGTTCCAGTGGAATGGTGGAAAGAAGAGGAGCTTCTAGAGCCTGGTCCAAAATATCAAATGAGAGAACGAGACACAACATATGAACTTATTATCAGTGACACTGTGCCTGAGGACAGCGGAGTATATAAATGTGTATATGGAGACCAAAAGACAAAAGCTACCATCAAAATCGTTGGTATGTGAATCATGTAATCTTTTAACAGAATATAGAGTTCTGATGGTTAAACAAGAATGCAGGTTTAACATGCATACAAAATAAATATTATTTGAAATTAATAGCACACTCCAAATGTTGGTATTTTCCCAAAGTTGATTTGTGCTGCAATTTCGCGTTGGTTTGAAGGTAATTTGTAATAGCATTCCAAAAACCCTAATTCACAACAATAGCTATAAAGTAATTTTATTATTAATAGAGAAGGGGTAGGCTATGCACTATTAATCTAAATGTGTCATTTTGCGGTGGCTTAGGTTTGCCTGCAACTTTCAAACAACACTTAAAGAACCAAGAAGCTTCAGAAGAAGGCAGTGTGGTACTAAAGTGTGAGCTTTCCAAAGCTGGAGTACCTGTGGAATGGTGGAAAGGTGAGGAATGTCTGATGCCAGGTGGGAGGTATCTGATAAGACAAGAGGGCAACGTTGCCGAGATGGAAATCACAAAAGTACATCCTAATGATGCTGGGATATACAGCTGTGTTACTGGAAACCAGAAGAGCACTGCAGAAGTAAAAATCAAAGGTAATTTTACTGTTTAAATAAACTAAAAAATCGACTGTTTTCTTAAATTAGAACAGCTTCTGTGTATTACGATATTAGATTTCAAAAGTTTGTTCATGCTGTGTCAGCTCTTCCAGTCACTTTCATACGGGAGCTCCAGGACCAGGTTTCTAAGGAAGGGGACAGTGCTGTGTTCACGTGTGAACTTTCTATACCTGGAGCTCCAGTAGAGTGGAGAAAAGGAAGACTCGCTCTGAAACCTGGCGAGAAGTACAAGATGACGCTGGAGGGAAGATTAACTAAACTGAGAGTAAATAACCTTGAAGAGAGTGACACTGGGAAATATACTTGTAAAACCAAAGATGCTCAGTCAGCTGCTGAACTTACTGTGCAAGGTAAGAAAGTTTGGCTTTGTAAGGGGGAACTATTTCATTCATGCCATAAAATGGGTTCCTCTGTATTACATAATGTTATCCAAACTTTCCATTGCATTCAAGATTTCACGGCTAACAACTCTGAAGGGAATTTTCATAGATACATGATCATATTCTCATCTAACAAAAGATGAACTTCTGCTGAAGTTCCCTGAATCCACCCAGATTTGGAACACCAGTACCTACCATCTGATTAAACTCATATAATTACAAACCTTAGTTTGTAAGTACAGTGTCCTGGATTTCAAGACATTCTGAACAGTGTGGTCTTCCATCTTTCTTTGAATGGGATTCAAAAATATACTCCCTTTCACAGATTCAGCATTTTTTAAAAGAACAACATTAACTTAAGCTTTATAGCATAGCTAAAGTAAATCAAGAGAATCTGATTTATTTGTTAAGTGGCACATGTCACATCACTTCACCACTGCAGAGTTTTTGTTAGACATTTGTGGTTTTGTACAGATGGATTTGCGCCCACCTGATATTAATGGCCAAGGGATCCCTGGGCTGGTCGCTACTGCTGCTGGTTGATGTATATTGTTTTGAGCAAGGGTGTGATAAGAATTGCTAAATACAAACTAAATACAAATGTAAAGTTGAAAGAATACTAGAGTCTTTTGTCGTGTCTATGTTGGAATATGGTGAAATCCAACTTTTCCTTTTGTAGCACTCCCTGCTACTTTCAAAACAATTTTGGAGAACTTGGAAGCTCCAGAGGGAAACAGCCTCAGTTTGCACTGTGAGCTCTCCAAAGCTGGAGTATATGTAGAGTGGTGGAAGGGAGGAGAAATGTTAAAAACTGGTGAAAGGTATCAGCTGAGACAAAGGGGTGTAAGAGCAGAACTCCTAATAAGAAAAGCTCAGCCAGAAGATAGTGGAATATATCGCTGTGTGTGTGGACAGCACAGTACAGAGGCCATTATTAAAGTAAATGGTATGTATTCTCACACTGAGCACCTATTTAATGTGAAAGAGAAACTTCTGTAGAAGCTTAAATTGTTGGAGATGGATGAACTGTCATCTTCGTGTTGTTCTGAGTAGCTCATCCCATCACTTTCAAGCAAGAACTGAAGAATCAAGAGGTTGAAGAGGGAAACAGCGTCACTTTGCGCTGTGAACTCTCAAAGGCTGGAGTTCAGGTAGAATGGTGGAAAGGAGAAGAACTCCTCAGGTCTGGGGAAAAGTACCAAACAAGACAAACGGCCACAAAAGTGGAGCTTGTCATCAAGAAAGCAGTACCTGAGGATAGTGGTGTCTATGTTTGCGTAGGCCCAGACCAGAACTCCAAAGCTACCATCAAAATCAATGGTAGGAAACTACTTAAAGGGTCAAACTCCTTACAGACATAGTGAAAAGTTTCCATCTTGTGTGACTGCTGTGATTTATGTGCCCTCAGCACTACCAGTGATTTTCAAACAAAACCTGAAAAACCAAGAGACAGTGGAAGGCAACAATATCACTTTATGCTGTGAGCTTTCCAAACCTGGAGCATTAGTGAAGTGGTGGAAAGGTCAGGAAGAGTTGACTTTGGGTGAAAAGTACCACCTGAAGACTGAGGGGAGGATAGCAGAGATGATTATTAGGAATGTGGTACTTGATGATGCTGGTTTATATAGCTGCACGATAGGTGATCAGACGACTACTTCGGAAATCAAAATTCGGGGTAGGTTCTGTTACCACGGCAGTCAGTCAATTAAGATTTGTGCAGTCCTTTCGTTAGTCATTTGAAAGTAAAAAAAGGTTGCTGGAAATTTCTTGTGAGTTTACTTTCGAATTTGTCTGGCTTTTGTAGCTCTACCTGTAACTTTCAAACGAGAACTGAAAAGTGAAGTTTGCAAAGAAGGGGAAACAGCGTTGTTTAGTTGTGAACTCTCAAAACCTGGGGCTCCAGTGGACTGGAGAAAAGGAAGAGTTATTTTGAAGGCAGGAGATAAATATGAGATGAAACAAGAAGGAAAAATCACCATGCTTATCATACATAACATTGAGGAAAGTGATGCTGGGAACTATTCATGTAAAACCAAGGACGCTGAGTCAACTGCTAAACTTACTGTCCAGGGTAAGGCAATTCAATTTGTTATTAGTCCAGTGTAGGTGGCTTTTTGTGCTCTCTATTTCTAAGTGTTTTCTTAAATCGGCTTTTTTGTGTGCCAGAGCCTTGCATGGCTTAACACTGGGATATATTGCACAACCTCTGCTATTTCTTTACTGGTGCCTATTTCCAGTTCCACCCATCACTTTCAAAAAGAAGCTTATGAATCAGGAAGTTGAGGGAGAGAGCACCGTAAGCCTGCAGTGTGAGCTGTCGAAAGCTGGCATGTCTGTTCAGTGGAAAAAAGGAGAAGAAGTGCTTAAGCCTGGATTGAAGTATCACATTAGGCAGCAAGATGCTACAATGGAGCTGATTATCAAGAAAGCAATGCCTGAAGACAGTGGTGTCTATAGTTGCCTATGTGGGGATCAGAAAACCAAAGCCACTGTCAAAGTTTTTGGTAGGATGATCATGATGCTTAAATGAATGTAAACTCCTTAAACTGCATTAATCTTAAAACTTATTGTTCAACTTATTTTTGTGACTACTATAAAACTGATCTGTAATCCCTGTAGGAATAGAAGCGAGGAATGAAAATTCAATGACACCTCCTTAGGATTTAAGTGGTTAATGACTTCTTTTACTTCTTCATACACTACTTTGGTTGTTTAGCAACTCCCGTTACATTCAGACAAAACCTGAAGAACCAGGAGGCCCCGGAGGGAGGTGTAGTAGTCTTGCACTGTGAGCTGTCCAAAGCTGGGATACCTGTGCAGTGGTGGAAAGGTGAAGAGGAGCTTAGTAATGGGGCCAAATATAAGATGACTCAGGAGGGATCGGTTGCTGAGTTACACATTAAGAATGTCCTTCCTATGGATGTTGGGGAATATAGCTGTATTATTGGAGATCAAAAGACTACAGCTGAAGTGAACGTGAGGGGTATGTGCCAAGCCAGCTGCGTTAATTTTATACACATGAAAGAATTACAGTGAATGACAAATATACTTGTATACTTGTATATACATCATTTTTTATTATTTTCTCATCCATTACCACTTTCACATTCACTATGCAACCATTCATCATTAAATACAACCAAATACATTCATTGGCACTGTGTATTACTATACACAATGTAACCAAGACAAATGACATGGTCTTGTTCACACAATATCATGAACAACAGATTGTTCCAAATCCCAGTTCCGGTCCCCTCTTACCATTTACATAAAGCCAGCTGCATTTTTCTATTTATCTGTGCTTTATTATAACATATATTATAACATACAATATATATTATAATTTATTATATATTTACCAATTTTCTACAGCTGCAGCCTCTGTGTTCTTTGAGAAAGAGTTAGAGAGTCAAGAGGCAATGGAGGGAAGCTCTGTGAACTTCAGTTGCTTGCTATCCAGCGCAAATGCACCAGTGACCTGGAAAAAAGACTCAAAGCAGATTACGCAAGGTGGACGATTTACTTTACACCAGAAGGGCTTCACTCATGAGCTGGAGATCAGGAAGCTAAAGCCTGAGGATGCTGGTGTATACACATGTAACACGAGGGGCAAAAAGTCATCAGCAACTCTTAGAGTGATAGGTAAGTCTCGTTTTTGTTTAATAGGGACTATTTTAGGGATGTTTCATTACCTCTTGATGTAATGGCCTGGCACTAAATAAAATGTACACAATTTTCTACCAAGATGTAGTTGATCAGTCAAGGTCCAAATATAACTTTAGTTTACAACTAAGCTGTGAGGCAAAAAAGTAAAAAATAAAATGAGAGGTTAATGGTCTCCCACATTGTTTCCGTAAAAACATCCCTCAAATTTCACTGAACCCTCGCTAACCTTCTCAGTGTTTTCAGAAGGACTCATCAGTCCACAGTATGACTTATTCTGAGCTTCTTATTCTGAGTCTGATCCAAGGTTGATCCACGGTTTGAACAGTCTGATCCACGGTTTGAAGTAACTGCCTGCAGCCGTGAATTTTGGTCCTTTTTCATAGCTCAGAGTAAGCCATGCTGTGTCATGAACCACACTGACTACTTGCAGACCTAAATTAGGAGCTAGATTTGAGTGGGGGATGTGTTTATGGAAATGGTTTGGGTGACAATTGACTACTAATGTTTGTGTCCAATGTTCTAAAGTAGTTCTAAATTTAAGAAGGAACATTTGGACACCCGAACATGTCTTGGTTGATCTACTACATCTAGGGTAAGTGTAAAATTCTGTGAATATACCACCTAACAATTCTTAAAATTAATGGGTATTTATACATACCTCCAAGTATCTCCAAACTGTCTTGTTATATTTTACTATTTTCTTTATTATGTCACTCATCTTTATTTGTGCTTAAAAAAATCATAACGAAACAATATTTCATTGAAAAGCACTTTGGGCTGTTACATACATGAAAACATTTTACTTTCAGAGCGTGTGAAAATTGTGAGAGAGCTTCAGGACATCACTGTCACCGCTGGTGAAAATGCCAAGTTTGTATGTGAGCTCTCACATGACAACATCAGTGATGGCGTATGGTGGCTAGGGTCCAGCATTCTTCAAGCAAATGAAATGAATCAGATGAGCTGTCATGGTCGTGAGCATCACCTGGTGCTAACCATGACAACACCTGAGGAGTCAGGCATCGTGTCCTTTGTGATAGGAGAAGAGAAGACTTCAGCTCGTCTAAGAGTGAAGAATAAACCTAAAGGTGTGGAAGTTTATACTTTGCATCATCCTTTATGAAAAATGTTGCCTACTCAAATAAACCAGTAGATTTTCTTGTTTCCGATGATGTATCTTAAAGGTGGGAGGAAAAACTACAACTGCTTTGGAGAGAGTTTTTGGTGGCAAACAAGTAAATATATATATAAATATAAATAAAAATGCATATAAATAAAAATGCAAAAGACAAATAAAATAAATAATGATTTCTTTGAGGGAGGGAATTCCAGAGACAGGGGAGCAACATAGCTAAAGGTGCTAAACCCCATGGTGGACAAACAAGCAGAAGACGTAGCAAGTAGGTTGGAAGAGGACCATCTGAGAGTGTGGGAGGGTGTGTAGATGTGTAAAGAGGTCAGAGAAATAATAGTAACAGTATTCGAATTATTGTTACAGTGGAGAGAATAGATTACTCAAGTAACAGGAGCTTTTCTCTGGTTCTTGTCTCTGGAATTCATATTGTACTGAATAAGCATTTTGTTCAGTGGCCGAGGTAAAGGTTACACTTTTCCTAGCATAACTGCATATATTTGCCCATAGATATAGTGGCTAAGCTAACAGTCAGAACTGTTTTACCCACAGGTATTACCAGTGGTTATATGATGTATTTGCAGAATGCCTGCTGGTTATTTTACTGACAGAGCGTTGATGAGAGAAACTGTTGACGCATTATAATGCTATGCAACAGAATACTGTGCTGCATAGCACAACAAATAACACATTATACTCCAGTTTTAAAACACAACTGGAATACCCCATTTAATCAACAGTATGCATATTAGGTGCAAAAATATTTTTAGAGAGAATCCACCAAGTTAATGAAATAGTCTCAGCCCACCAATAACCTCTTAGGTGTATGCAGTGTATGCAGTTAAACATCACTTATTTTATTCAACTATCCTCATTCATAGATGACGGAATAAGCTGGGAATGTGAATTTCTGTTATGATTTGAATTTCATGAAAAGTCCTTTTTTGTGGAGAGAATCTTTACAGTTTCTTTATAGTTTTGTTATTGTTTGACATCAAAACAAAAAAGCAGAAACACAGGGTACAACCTGTCAATAAAAAATGTAAGTTTAAATGTAGTTCATTAATAACATCGATTTGTAATCGCATTAATTCATCATGTTATAAACCAAATGTATAGAAGCATGACAATAATAGCTCTAGATTTCTAAGGACTAATATATCAATATAACTGGCACTGTAAATGTTTTCACATAGTTTGAGATAGAAAAAGAACTGATATCGGGTATATACAGCTTCCATATGCATTTAGCAACTTTCTCTTCCTATAGTTTTGATAGAAGAGAAACTGAAAGACATGGTCATCTTTGAGGGAGATACGGCCACTTTATCCTGTGTCACCTCTGATGACTGCACTCCTGTCACCTGGAAGAAAAACAACGTGACTCTGCTGGCAGGGGAAAAGTATGAACTTCATAAAGAGGGAAAACGTAACCTGCTTCTAATACACAAAGTAGGAAAGGAGGATGCTGGAGTTTATATATGTGACACAGGAGACATGCAAAGTACGGCTGCGCTTGTCATTAAAGGTAAATATTACTGCTGTTCTAACTGAATATGAAGTATTAGGTAATACTCATACTTTTGTGTAATTTATGCATTGTCAAAGTAATTGCTTTTTTTTTTGCATTATTAAATACTAACATGTCTGCTAGTCCATATCATCAAGGTTTTCTGCAGAACTTAGTTGAGTCAGGCACTGGCATTGCGCAAAGTAAAGGTGTTTAAGTTGGGGGTGCTGACATTTCAAGAACATTGATCAGTTCATCAATCAGTCATTACGTAAAAACCACTAAGTTGTAAAGTGAACATTAATAATCTCATTACAGTAGCACCTATCAACATTAGGCAGGAAGTGACCAATCGATTCTTGAAGTTGATATGTTTGAAGAAGGAGAAATGGGCAGTTGTGATGACTAGACGGCAGGTTTTGTTGGGTCATCCCATCCTGGTATGCAGTGGTTAGTACCTACCAAAAGTGGGCTGAGGAGGGACAACTAATGAACGAGCGACAGGGTCATGGGTACCCAAAGCTCACTGATGTGTGTGGAAAGTGAAAGCCAGTCTGTCTAGTCTGATCCCACAGAAGAGCTAGTGTAGCACAAATTGCTGAAGAAGTTGGCTATGATAGAATAGTGTCAGAATGCTCAGTGCATCACAGTCTGCTGCGTGTGGGACTGTGTGGTATGGTGGTATGGTGGCACATCTGGCACTGCCATTTCCCTTCTTCTTTGGGTAAATCAAGCTGTTTGTGTTTTAGGGTTTGTTTCCCTTACTGTTGACTGCTTATGTCCCCAAAGCAGTCAACAGTAAGGGAAACAAAACAAAAAGGCCACATTAACTTAAAGAGCACATGGCTACTAAAATGACACAGATATTTACTATACTAAATTTTTCTACGAGTCTTAAATCTGGAGGTTGTGGGCCCCCTCAAAACCCCTACTTCCGTCTAATCTTCAATCTGTAACTGAAAACTCTTATTTGTGCGTACACTGTTGATACTGAGCTCATACCTACATTCTGTCTACTAGAACGTCCATTATTCTTTTGTGAGGAACTCCAAAATCAGCAGGCTAATGAGGGTGAAACTGCCTTCTTGTGCTGTCAACTCTCTAAACCTGGAGATGCAGTGCAGTGGAAGAAAGGAGCTCTTGTGCTTAGACCAGGAGGCAAATATAAAATGAAGCAGGATGGCTGTGAACTACAGCTTCACATCCATGACCTGACTGTACGGGACAGTGGTGCCTACAGATGCTGCACTGACAGCATTGAGACTAGAGCCAGTCTCAGTGTAAAAGGTATGTACTGAATGTCCAAGGCGACTGCTTTCCCATATCAGCAAGTCGTTACGCATACCTGCTACCCACATTCAGGCAGATTTTTGACTGCTCGTAGTTTTAAAGATACAAATGATCTTAAAACTACATTCTTTCCACAAACCACTCTTTCCAGAACAACCATTGTTCTTCCGTAAGGATCTGAAAAGTGTGGAAGTAGAGGAGGGTGAAACGGCTTTCCTTTGCTGTGAACTGTCTAAACCTGGAGTTACAGTGCAATGGAAGAAAGGAACATTACCCCTGAGACCTGGCAGCAAATATGAGATGAAGCAAGATGGTTGTGAATTAGAGCTTCAGATACATGATCTGAAATGTCAGGACAGTGGAAACTATGTTTGCAGCGCCGGTGGCATAGAGACAAAGGCAAACATTGTGGTAAAAGGTAAACTAAATTTGAATGGTTTCAATTATAAATGTATGTTTACACTTATTCAGCTGCAGAATGGATGACAGTAATTCAATCTCTTGCCAGAACAACCACTGTTCTTCATTGAGAATCTCCAAAATCAGCAGGCTGAGGAGGGTGAAACCGCCTTTTTGTGCTGTGAACTTTCTAAACCTGGAGTTGCAGTGAAGTGGAAGAAAGGAGCCGTTCTGTTAACACCAGGGGACAAATATGAAATGAAACAGGACGGCTGCAAACTGCAGCTTAAGATTCATGACCTGAAGGGAAAAGACAGTGGTACCTTCAAATGCTGTGCTGGTAGCTTGGTTACTACAGCAACCATTACAGTAAAAGGTACATTGAGTTTCTGGGGTAGCTGGGGTAGTTTCTGAGCAATTGGCAACATAGTACACAAATTCCTGTCTTCACAGATGCAAAATGATTCAGAGGTAGTTTCAAATGACACGTTTGTCTGATTTACTATTTCAGAGCAAGCACTTTTCTTCCCTGTGGAACTTCAAAGTCTAGAGGCACTGGAGGGTGAGAATGCCTTGCTGTGCTGTGAACTCTCTAAACCCGCAGCTACAGTACAGTGGAAAAAAGGCACAGTGCTGCTGAGACCTGGAAACAAGTATGAAATGAAACAGATTGCCAGTCTTTTACATCTTAAAATTCTTGATTTAACATATCAAGACAGTGGCTCCTATACGTGCTGTGCAAGTGGCATAGTGACTACAGCATACCTTGAAGTGAAAGGTATGTCAAAACAGGCTATTGTTTTCATGTATTTTGTTCACAATGTTGTACATAGGGACCCATTATTAGAAGAATAACATGGACCGTGACTAGACTTTAATCTACAATTAAAAGGTTTGAGTTCCATGTACAGTGAACACGATGCAAATAGAATGAAGCAACACTGTAATTTTCTTTATTCTGTGTAGAACAGCCACTGTTCTTTCATGTGGAACTTCAAAGTATGGAAGTAGTGGAGGGTAACACTGCATTGCTATGTTGTGAGCTCTCTAAGCCTGGAGTTGCAGTGCAGTGGAAAATGGGAGATGTACTGTTGAGGACTGGAAGCAAATATGAGATGAATCAGGATGGCGCCGAAGTACAGCTTAAAATCCATAATTTAACTAATCAAGATCGTGGTTTGTACAAATGTTGTGCTGGTAGGCTTGAAACCACTGCCTTCCTTGAAGTGAAAGGTATTTACAATTTAGTTGACAGAACATTGACATGTTTTAGTATTTTAAACATTATGGATGTGGTCCACAGCAATTGTATTCTTTTCTGCATTCTCTGTAGAACAACCCTTGGTATTTCGTAAGAAACTGCAACGTCTGGAGTTGGAGGAGGGTGAAACTGCCTTATTGTGCTGTGAACTCTCTAAACCTGGAGTTGCAGTGCAGTGGAAGAGGGGCAATATGCTGCTTAGACCAGGAGACAAGTATAAAATGAAGGAGAGTGGAAGTGAAGTACAACTTCAAATACATGATGTTAAAGGCCAGGACAGTGGCACTTACAGATGTTGTGCTAGCACTCTAGAAACCACTGCAACTCTTCATGTGAAAGGTACTAGACTCCATTGATTAACCCATACAGATGTATTCCCTTTTGTAATATAGACGATCCTTAGGTGTTAATTAATCTACCTAAAACTGACCAATCAAGGCCAATGTCCTTTTTCAGAGCAACCACTATTCTTCACCAAGGAGCTCAGGAATCAAGAAGTAGAAGAGGGTGAGCCTGCCTTACTGTGCTGTGAGATCTCCAAACCTGCAGTCCTGGTGCAGTGGAAGAAAGGGACAGTGCTCCTGAGGGCTGGAGACAAATATGAAATGAAACAGGATGGCTGTGAGCTGCAGCTTAAAATTCATGACCTGAGGAGTCAAGACAGTGGCTCTTATAAATGCTGTGCTGGTAAAGCAGTCACCACAGCATCTATTGTAGTCAAAGGTATGTGAGGTTTTGGGACAAAACATTAGGTAAAATTACTGAACATGGACGAACTGGGACTAAGCTCTAAAACCCTAGGTTTATTATTTAGTTGTTATTTCAGTAACTATGAATTATTCTATAACTGTTATGAATGCAATTTATTTTATGAACTCTGAAGATGTTGTGTGAGAGAACAAAAAGACATAAGGCTCTTTGTCCTCCCCAGAACAACATTTGTTTTTCTGCAAGGAGCTTGAAAGTCAAGAGGGAAAGAAAGGTGAGACTATCTTGCTGTGCTGTGAGATTTCTAAGCCTGCAGTTGCTGTACAGTGGAAAAAGGGAGCAGAGCTTCTCAGGCATGGGAATAAATATGAGATTATGCAGAATGGCTGTGAGCTACAACTTAAAATTCTTGACTTGAAGAGCCAGGATACTGGTACCTACAAGTGCTGCACTGGGAATATAGAGACAACATCTTCTGTCGTTGTAAAAGGTACATTCATTCCCTTTTATGTACTGAATTATAGTCTAATTTTTTTACTTCTACTTTACTTCCTTTCGTATTCATCAATGCCATTTAGAGTTTCCGGCCAAACCTGAAACCATCCCTCCGGTACCACCACGCTCAAAGGGTAGGACTTTCCAAGAACTTCCTAGTATTGATGAGCAAAGCGAAGCTCCTGAACCAAAAAGGCCAGCAGTGAGTCAGCAATCCATGGATGCTGTTTTAGGTCAAATGGAGGACCACCCAGATCGTGGTATAAAGAGAACAGATGAGCAAGACATCCAGAAGAAAACACCAGTAAGGCAAAAGATGAAGGAGGATGAAAGACCCAAGATGACACTAGATGTCAGTAAGTCCCCTTACTTAGAGAAAGTGTCTGAGATTTCTTCTGTGGACCATGTTTCTACAGAGCCAAGTGACCAGGAGCAGGTGAGTTCTGCGGTAAATGTTGCAGAGATATCTGTCAAACAAAAGCAGGAAAAGCTTGTACAGCAAGTGCAGAAGAAAGCCCCATGCAGGGACACAACAGAAGAGAAACAAGAGATGCAAATCAAAAGTACACCTCAGGCACCACCTCGCTGCAAGGGAAGGTTAACCCAGCCAAGTGTCGATCTCCAAGGCCAATACAGTGCTCTGGAGCCAAAAAACCAGAATGTATTAATGGAGCCATCTTTGGAAGCTACTTCAGGAGATACAGCAGATGGTGTACAGCTGGATCTCAAAGAGAAGAAAAAAGAAGAAAACGATAATTCCAAGGAAGTGTTGTTAAAGCACAAAGTTGTGAAACCAGTCCCTCCTAAAAAACACCCAGAACCCAAAAAAGCTCTATCCTTCAGTGAACCTGAGGAGAAACTACCAAATAATGTTGAAGAGAAAGCAACAAGTGGTAATATGAGAGATAAGCAAGGCAAAAAGCAGCATGTAATTGTAGAAACAGTGTCCAAAATATCAAATGTGACCACAGAACCATCTGTTAAATTTATTTCCAAAGAAAGATTACAGGGTCAAGAGCTGGATCTCAGTCAGAGCAAAACAGAAGAGAAATATATCGCAAACGAAGCAGTACTGAGGCAAAAGGTAAAAGACAAGGAACCAGCTGTCCATAATGATAAGCATCCAGAACCCCAAGAAGTTCCATCCTCCACTGAACCTGAGAAGAAACTGCCAAAGCATGTTGAGGAGAGATCAAAAGGTGGGAATATTTTAGACCAGAGAATTAAAAAGCAGCAAGTCCCTCAACAGAAGGATGAGCAGGCTGAGCAGAATGTTCTGCAGGCGACACACATGAATGTTACAGACCAGAAAAACAGGAGTGAGTTTATCAAGACGAAAAAGGTCCCAGGGCCATTAATAACTAGACCTAAGGAGAGGACAGCAGAGCGGGCCTATACCCAGGATTTGCCTTTGAATTTTGAAGACCATGAAACTAGGAAACAGGTCAATCAAAAAGATGCATTTACAGATACAACTAAGCACACCACCTCTCCGGTTACTCCAGTAGAACAACATGCTCAGGATCCCTCTGGTATAGATATAAGTTTTGAGGATGAGCCAGAGATGTTAGAAGCAGCCATAAAGATTCAATCTGCATTCAAGGGTTACAAAGCTCGAAAGGACTTGCGACCGGTCTTCAAGGAGGTGTTCAAGAACCAGAATGTGGATGTTGGTGATACTGTGTGTCTGGAGTGTAGTGTAGAGGGTAAGGCCAGTATTGTGCGCTGGCTGAAGGATGGTGTAGACTTAAAATCAGGGAAACGGACAAAGATCAGCCATAATGAGGATGGTCAGTGCATTTTGGTCATTAGTAACGCAGTTCCCAAAGATGCAGGGATCTATACTTGCGAAGTGGCCAACAAGTTTGGGACCATTAGTTACAATGGGAACGTGACTTTGGGTCATCCTAAGAAGCCTATAAACCAAGCTGCGCAGAGACCAGAGACAGAATGTAAAGAAGCTGCACTGACCTCTAAAACTGAAGAGGAGTCGCTGAGACATGCCTATGACCTTCCTTCAGAAGATGGAAACAGAAAGATTCAAGAGAAAAGGAAAAGTCTTATTTCAGTCAGTTCTGGTATGTTGTCATGAACAACTAATTCATTCAAATCACACAATTATGCAGACTGCTTGATCACTTCAGTAAAAGTAGTTTATTTTCTTTTTTATGTTGCCTGCTTTTTTTTCTAGTGTCCTGTCCCTCAGACTATGACACCGCCCCTGATGTAGAGGCGAACTACCTACCCAGGTAAGAAGAACTAACAATGAGACTTTATTTTAAGAGTCCACCTAGTTCACCTCGTCTTTAACTAACACTAAACTAAAAAAGATGTAAACAAATGTGGCAGTCTCATACTTAAACCTAACCCTAACTGGAATTTGTTCATAATTTAAATCCACCAAAAAAAAGTATGATCAAATTAACTAATGTTATTGGTTTTGCAGCTTGAAATGTAGCTATTTTAATTAGGGGGAAAAGTATATATAGATGATCTGATTACATGTTTGTTGTGTAATTTCACAGGGAAAACAAAGTGGAAAAGGCAAAAGACAAAAGCCAGTTTTCCCACACGACAGAAGAGCAAAGGACTATGAGTCCTGAGCCACAAAAGGCCACTATACCATTGAAAGTTAAAGGTCAGCATCTTTGGTTGCTCCGCGTTCAAGTGTTCAAGAACCTTCCATAGCGGCATGTACTGCAAGAAAATGTCAGAAACGATAATGTTGCTAATGATTAATTGCTACTATTGCATGTAGTCCTAGCAGCTTTAGACTGGGACAATCTAGGCACGGTCTTTATTTGTACATTTTTATTGCTATTACCCTCTTAATGTCGCAAAACTGTTTCGATTCCATTGCAAAATGTTGACAGTATTACTGAGATGCGCTGTTGATGTTACCCTATCAGGGTTTTTTCCTCAGTACAGTGATGAGATGTTTTTTCACAGACAGCGAGTCAGTAAGCAGAACACCATCTCCCAGATATCCATATACTCACAAGTCCTCAGGCGTGGAGTCACTCTCAGAATCAGATGGGGATGAAGACAGAGCTGAGGTAATAGTCTATTAGCTGTTACACATGTGATGATTTGTAGTGAATTTCATTTTGGTTTAATTATGTGATTTTTTTTTTTTTAATTCTTTAGACCTTTGATATCTATGTGGCCAAAGCAGACTGCCACCCTACTGGAGGTAATAAGGAACCCTTTCTTCTTAAGGAGGGTCAGTTTGTTGAGGTCCTTGATTCTGTCAATCCAGTCAAGTGGCTTGTCCGTACTAAACCAACCAAAACCACACCATCCCGCCAGGGATGGTTATCCCCAGCATACCTTGAGAAGAAGACAAAGGTTAGTATTGTTGAGATATCAGTGTGTACTTTAAATGCGTATAAATTCAACCATGAGTCCCCTAACCAATCCTCTAAATGGCCCTCTCAAAGGAACTGTTTTCAAGGATGCAAAACCAAGAATCAAAAGATATTTCCAAGAAAGGTAGTAAAACACAACCCAAGGATGAATACAGAGTGACATTAAGGTAAATTAGAAGTAACCAGACTTATTATCTCTTTGTATCCCATCACATTGTATCATTTTTAAATGTGAATTTAAAGATAATCAGTGTTTTTTGTTTTTCTTTTTTTTTTTTCAGTCAGTTGATTAAGGGTCTGCTCGACAGTGAGAATGAATTTGTGAGAGAAATGAATTTCTTTGTGGAGCACCACGTGCAGTGCTTAGAGACCAATTCCCAGGTCCCACTCACTATTCTCAGCCAGAAAGAGTACATATTTCGCAACATAAAGGACATCGCAAGCTTCCACGAATGGTAAAATGCTCTAAAGAATACACTACATGTCCAAAAGTTTGCAGACACCTGCACATTTAGTGTTTCTTATGAAACTGAATTATATAATATTGTGAAAAAATGATGCTGAAAACGGATTGAAGAGTATTGACAGTTTGCATCCCTTGCCTTAGAAATAACCTGCACCTTATTTGGGAAGGCCTTGCTCTCGATATTTCATGTTGGTACATTTCTGTGAGGATCTCATTGCACTCAGCCACAAGAGCATTAGTAGGATCGCATGCGTGAGTTGGATCATAAGTTCTGGATCACAAAAGGCCACTCCAGCTCTTTCCAAAGGTATTGGAGATCAAGGTTGAACCATAGCCAACTATTTTAGATGGAAAGTGTCCTATTTTAGTGCCAATGCTTTCTTATGGTGATTATACAAGCTGTATGTGCCAGCACAGCGTGCAGCTTAAAGCAACTGAATTAACTCATTATGAAGGGTGTCTGGACACTTTTGGACATACAGCATGTATTCATTGTTTTCTCTAAGTACTTGCATGAAGAAAGCCTATTTGTCTTGAAATTTTTGACAATATTGTTTGAACCAAGACTGTTTGAACTGAACTGTATTTCTGTATTTAGCTGCATTTTGCCAAAACTAGCCCAGTGCACCACAGATGATGATGTGGCCCAGTGCTTTGTGCATTATGCACCAGACTTTGAGATGCATCTTCAGTTCTTTTTAGGCCAGTCACAAGCTGAGGCCTGCATATCAGATAAAAATACGCAGCATTTCTTTAAGGTAAGTGCGTACTTTTATGAATAATGGCACAAACTTATTTTCTATGAAAGCAGAAGACAATCAGAACTTAAAGGCTGCAGTGGACTTCCCAACTGTTTTTTTTCCCCCCCAGCAATATGCCAACACTGCATTTGCACACTTGGATGCTCAGATCTTCAGTGTCAGCACCTATTTACAGAGACCACTGGAGAGGATTCAGACATACAAGACAGTATTCAAGGTGTCATTATGAACTTATTAGATTTTGTCTTGTTAGCATAGTAATGAACTTCCTATTGTGTCTTTCCATTCACAGTAATCACATTTCTAAGAGTTGCCTTGGACAAGCTTTGGTTTTATCATTTACAGGAGCTGATAAGGAATAAAGCAAAGAGTGGGCAGAGTTGCTGTTTACTGGAGGATGCCTTCTCCATGCTGTCCAGCTTGCCTTGGCGTGCAGAGAACCTGCAGCATGTGTCCTTGATTGAGAATTACCCAGCACCACTCAAAGGACTTGGAGAGCCAATCCGACAGGTAGCCCATCAGCTGTATTTGTAAACTCGTTCGTGTATTCTGGCCGCCTTCTTTTGGGTGTGTGTTGTGTTTTTACAAATCTCTGATCACATTTTTATAATCATAATCAGATTAACTTTGCTGATCTCAGGGACACACAGAAACAAGTACAGTATAAACTGTAAAGTCTAAAAAAAATCTAATAAAAAATCTGCAGAAAACACACCTCAGTATGAAACACACTACAGTGCTCATAAGTTTACATACCCTGGCAGAATTTATGATTTCTTAACCATTTTTCAGAGAACATGAATGATAACACAA